>VYZT01058259.1:0-89818 GCA_013400735.1 Pomatostomus ruficeps | reverse complement strand
TTTTCCCCTGTCCCCCCCCCCCCCCCCCCCCAATCTATTGTCATTTGGCCAAAAATGAACCAATTTCTTTTAATCACTGGCATAGACTGAATAATTATGTATATTCAAAATTACTTCTTTGATTGGTAGTTAAGCTGCTCTGATGCTACAAGTCTCTGCTGGAGGTTAGTATCTGCTCTAAAAATGTGTATTACAGATGAGGGCAAGATACCAAACTCTTTTGCTGCTATGACACCTGATGGGCTGAGACTCACTTGCGACATTAGGGTTTTGTATGTAATACAATATTTTCATTGCACGTTTTCAAGCTACAAAACAATTTGGCCATAAAACTGTCATGATACGAAACCTGTATTTTTAAAATTGCTTTCTGCTACAGCCATCACATTACATTGCCAAAATGGAAAAACTATCAAGATTAAACTACGCTTTGCTGTTTACTTGCTGCTAGTTGATTATTTATCATTTTCCCCTCAATTTAGACAACAAAAGTATGCAGACACAGTCATGTTTATATCACACTAAATTTTAAGCATTATTCTATATTCCCAGTGTTACAGAGACAGACTAAAATCTTCTATATTTTTCCAATTGTAAATAATCACCATCCATTTCTACATGCATGAAAAAATACATCCAAGGCTACTCTGCAGATTTATTTAAATATTTGCCATGAAAGGCAAATCCAATCTTGCATTTAATTACACAATAGAAAGTCTGATGGAATAGGGTTTTGAAGATCTGTTTACTTTCTTTGACAATACAGCCAAGCAGGTAATTTTGCAGTGCTTCAGTCTCCCATTTACACACAGTCATGTTTCTTTTCTCACCTTCCCTCTCATTTGACATTAAATGGTCCTGACTGGGCACCTCTGGAATCTGTGTATTGTAAATGTCTGAACAGGCATAAACACCTTTTCCAACATAAGCCTGAGGATGCTCCAAAAATTCTTACACGAACAATTCTTCACAAAATATACTCTGTAACTTTATTTGCCTAGAATCTATGGAGGAAACAAACTCCCACAAAATCCTAAGCAAACAGTTGTCAACTTAGTTGTCAACTTAAACACGACTTGTCTTTATCTCACGTGTTACCAGACTCTCTAGGTATCCTGTTGTGGTCCCAATGTCAAACTAATAGTGCAAATATCAGGATTTTAAATAAAACAAGACATTTTCTATGTTTTTTTAATTTTGTCTTAATTTTCTGTACCTTCCAAGCTTGAAAGCTGATATCTAAAATGGAGGGAGAATAAAGGTGTACTTGCGACATTGGTGAGACTGGTGATTTAAGTCATTGTCACTGCAGAACAATATAGCTATCCTATGGTGTATTAGCATTTATAAGCTAAAATTAGGAATTTTGCTTTCACTGCAAACAGTTTTTCCAGCATCTGAAAAATAAATAAAGATAGGAAACAATATCTCACCTTTTTGCTGAGAAGAATAATAAAATTTTAGGACATCAAAGTGTTTGTGCTGGACTGGTTGAACCCACAGAAACTACACATTTGGAATTAAGATGCCAAATGAAGTGTAACCATAATGAAAACGTATAATAATTAGATTTGTTTAGTCCACAAAATACAAAAATGGCAAAGTGTGAGGTGGACAGAGAAAAATTCTGAAAGGTGACCAAGAAAATAAAATCAAATGAAGGATTATTCTCATTTGTAAAGTATCTATTCCAGCAAGAAACTGAACCATGACTCATGAATCCAAAAGTAGTGAAGTGACCTACTGAAGTAAGAAAAATGTGCTTTTTTTTTCCTGGCATGAGATCTCTCTGAGACCTGCAAACAAGAAAGTACGAACAAAAGCTACTTACACAAACAGACTCCTTTTTAAACCTTATAGATTTCTTACTCAAGTACTGTCTGGACCAAACATTCCTTTTCTTCATTACTAATAGAAGCCAGAGATGTTCAAATCAAAATCTCATTCTGTCACACTCCTCTGCTCTTACCTTTCACTTGGAGCAGCCCACACCTCTCAAGCACTGAGATCTATCAGACAACAAATGAGTGGCAGAGCCCAACCTCTAAAGAGCACCCACAGCACTTTTAAGACAAAACAGATCTGTAAGTATGTCATCTGGCTGCAGGAAGTTCTTTGATCTGAAATCCTGTTAGGTCAAACTATTTTACCCTTCTCCATCAGCTCCTTGCCTCTTTTGATTTACTCAATGACAAACTTACTGTAAAAGGAAAAAAATTGCCAGGCTTTAGTAGGTACTAAGACCTCATTCAGCGAAACACTTTCATACAGTCCACAGACCTATAGCCCACACTTAGCGGTCCTCTTAATTGAAGATCTCAAAAGTTACAGAAAATAACAGCTCGAGAACTAGACCAGATCTCCACATATATCTCCCAGTCTGCGAAACTGCTCCATCCCAAAGATGAAGGTGGCAAGCACACATAGGGACAGGGCTTCCTATGCACTCTTACTCCTGTTATGGCTCAGCAGCTGAAGTAATTTCCACACACATGCAAAACCTCCATCCAAAATGCTGGAGCAGAGGCAGTGCAGTGGAACTCCTCACTCGTTGCTCTGTGTGTTTACGGCTGCACGGCTCCAGGTAAGATCTGACTGTGAACAATTTTTAAACACATTAACAGAAAGGAAAGATGCCCATCTTCCTTCAGAATTACAATCACGATCCTGTTAGAATTACAATTCTGACATTTTCTGTGTTAGTCAAACCTTTTCACAGGAAAGAAAAACACCATTGCTGTTTTAAAGAAAAAACAGTTTGTCACCCATTCAAACTTCTTAGAAGAAAGCAAATATGGAGATTTTAATGTGAAACGTATCATCCTGAGAAAGTTTCAACTGAAAAAGAATAAAAACTTGCCAATGAAAATGCCATCTTAACCTTAAATACATTGCTACAGCAAGACCATAATGAAATGATAACGTGGTTGCTGACTGAAGAGAGAAAGAGGATTGAGTCAGGTAGAACTGACATACATAAAAAATAATTTCTTTGCTATTCAATGATTTGAAAAAAACATCAAAAGCAGTATTTCCCCACGAGAAAATTTTGTCCCCACATAATAAATTTCAAGAGGGAAATGTCAATACTACAAGTATTTAAAGCGATCTCCAGATTATATTTAAAAAGAATGAGATCAAGTGCTCATATGGCGTGTTTGTGAGAGCAGGAACCATGGAGATTTACTGTTTACTTACAGGCTGGATGTAGCACATTAACAACACTCACTATTTTGGATCCCAGAACTGTTAGCATGCCAATATTAATATGGTAAAACCCAGCAGGATATAGACACTGTCATTAGCACTATTAGACATGCTACATGCACTAATAAAGAATTGTTGTTTTCTCCAAAGTAAAGCTGCCTTTGCTTACCATGGAGCTGCGTCACGCAATTCCAAGTTTGTTTTTTTCCAAACCTTCCTCATATGAAAAGACTTTGATTCCTAGTGCTTTGGGTATGTATATTATTGCACTTCTTTTTTCTTTCATTCATTTGGATTCTTTTCCTTCATACGTTTTTGGGGAGATTATGTTCTGTTTGTTTGATTGTTTATATGAAATGAAGAATAACAGTTGATGCTGGAAAGCAGCAAAGATAACTTAATGGAAATAAGAAACAACATAATAAGGAAGTAGAGATTGCTGCTAATACAGGTTTCTGCTGTCAAAGATGAGACTTCCAGAGAGCTTTAAAAAGACTTTCCTCATTTGAAAAAGGACCCAAAATACACTTCTCGACAATATTTGTACAGTTTTGTGAGTGAAAGAAGAGAGTGTGCAGTGTCAGAACCCTCCTGCAATTCTACATGAACAAACACACACACTCCTGCAATCTGCCCTCCTGCAGCCAGGAATCCTGACTTGCACTGCAGCTGAACCCTCAGGAGCTCCCATCACTGCAGGCCTTTCACTATATAAACACTCTTGACTATTTACAACAAAATTCCAATTGAAACAATAGTGTGCTTGCACAACATGGGGAGCAGAGAAAAGTCAAAAGGACTGTGGTGGGTCAACCTGCTCTGAGATGGTGGGAGGAGAAGGAATTGCAGAGGAACCCAGGGACTCTGGCACTCAGGCAAAGTGCAGGCTCATGGCCACAGCAGCAGAGACCAGCACAGCCCTACTGAACTGCAAACATTTTTTTCTCCTGACTTGGAGGAATTCGAAACTGCTTTGTACTAAACTGAAGAAGGGTTTAACAGAAAGTTTTGAACTATTTCACAGTCATATAAGACTATTTCAAGAATGTTTGTTGTCCTGCCACCAGTTCAGGGGATGCAGAGAGCTTAAGTAAGGGTAGGCTACCAATGGCATTTACTGGATGCTGTTTCCACATGGGTGCCCACTGACACAGCTGTACCCAGTGGTCAATGCCAGTTTTCTTTTCAGTTCTTGGTGAGAAGACTCATGGTGTCTTTCCTGCTTTTTCCTGGATCTGAATAACCTTCTTCTGTGTACTCCTCTACTCATTTTTTGTCAAAGACTTTTCCCAGTGGGTTTCTGTGACTAAAACAGAATGCTTTAAAGATCTGGATAGAGTCCCTTCACTACAGGTAACATTTCAGTGCCCCTCTGTCTTTCACATCAGATGAAAAGGACCTGAAACAAACATACAACTTTTAGATTGCATCAGTATTGAAAAGAAGAAACCAAGACATTTTAGCTCAAGCAAAGCACTTTGAGCAGAAAAAAATTGCCTGAGAAGACACTTTAGAATATTTTATTAAGGACATCATGATCTCTCTATTTTTAGGATACTTAAGGCACAAGTTTCCCTTGAAATGATTTAGCATATTTTCAAATTTTAGTAGATTTAATAGGTTAGTGTTATAAATTAATAATAAAGAAATAAGAGCTAATAGTAAAGATGATGTTCAAAATAATGTAAGGAATGAGTTACTACGATTTTACATTAGTTTTCCAATAGCTCTGTTGTGGACAAATAACCAAATAGGCAAACAACTGTCTATCTCAAGCTTGAGAAGTTTTTGGAGAAAGATTAGCTGGCATTGCTGTCTGAAGAAAAGTCCTTCCAATGTCTTGTTTCAAGCTATGACAGTGTAATGACTATGGAGTTCTGTAAAAAGAGTAAAGTTGAAAACCTAATTCTGTCCTTGTTCTGCAAGGGCTCTACTGCAAAAATTCTAGAATTTCTGTGAAAGCCAGAACTCAGGTTTAATTCTCTCTAGATGCTGACATTCATCCAAGACAGGATTTTCTAGATTTCTGCTGAAAGCCATCAAGACAGACATCCTTGTATATTATCTACCTACCTGTTCAGCTACTTAGAGCTTAAAACAGGTTGGGTCTGCATTCTTTAGTGTGAATTACAAGACATGCACTCATTATGGTCAGTGGAAACAGATGTCTGTCAGGAAAATTCTAGAGCATCCATCATCAATATCAGAATAAAGATTTGAAGAGAGATAGACACAAAGAAAATCCAGCCAAAAGAGGCAAGAAATTTCTGATCCTGTCAGTTCCATGCACGGACAGAAGACAGAGGTCAGCACCATGTGAGAGCACAGTGCTGGCTCAGGGATGAATCACCAGTTACCCCCAGGCTCCAAACCAGCATGAAGTGAAACTTCATATAAAGGCTGCTGGTTACCAACTCATTTGAAAATGCAATTGTTTGATGCCAAGATCATTAATGTGTCCTAAAATCCAAGTCGCTGGGCCCTGAGGAAGAAATACATAAAATCTGGGATTCACTACTACTTTATGACTATTTCATTTAACTTGCTTGACACAAACATCTCTCTTCCATAGGCAACAAGGGCTGAGACAGCAAGCACCGTTATTTTTTCAAGTATTTTGTTTGACTATGGAAAAAGAATTTTTTCTTGTGTTTTCTGCTGCAAAAGAAAGGGAATTGAAAGCTACAGAGAAAGAAAATTCCCAGTCCATCAGTCCTCTTAGCTAGATATTGTAAAGTCCACCTTCCCAAACTAGAAAGTAAAAGGTTAAAACTGGAACCTTAATTTTGAACATGATGACTTCACAATAACTGAGGTGAAAGATTCAAACTCAAGTCCTCATTAACAGGAGATGAGAGCAAGAGGGAGTGTGAAAAACCCACCTGAGCTTGGACTAGGATATGATGCTTTGAGGACCATTAAAACTCTTGTTAATCATTCTTCTGCAGACAGACAGGATATAATAGGAAAGGAGGACCCTTCTGTGGTGGAAAGAATAAGGTTAAAAACTGAGATGTTCTAAGCAACATGGGACAGAAGGAAGCAGGATACATTAGCTCAGGCCTTGATCCTGTGCAGCTTCCCTCCGTCCCTCATTTATCCATTCAGGCAACCTGGAAAAGACATTACTCTGCAAGATACTCTGCTGAAATCACAAGTACTTGTAAAAAAATCAGGAGGACAGGACTCACCCCTTTGCTGGAATGAACTACACTGTATGAGGCAAACTGAATGTTCCTATTTTCTCCTATTTCAGTACATTTACTACACAGATTAATTAAACCTACTATGTGGAGAAAGAGAGCACAGGATGATACTAAATGTATCAACAGCTGACCCTTGAATAATAAGGCATCCAAACAACCTGTTTGAAATATCCATATCCACTTCATGCAGTTGATTTTATCTCCTGGATCCAAATAACTCATCAAGAATAGTATTATGGAGTTTGGTTGGCTGGATTGATTAAGGTTTTTTTTTCAGTTGTGTAACACAGAAGTTAGCCAAGTGATTTCTAGTAATTGAAAAGATTGTCTTGAATAGCAAATTTTATGTTTTTCAGCAGAGTATTACCATTATACCCTTCAAAGAGAGGAAAAATTCAAACAGAAAATTAATGGTAGAAAGTAATGTTTTATCCTGCTACTTGCCAAATCTAAGGAAATGTAATTAATCACATGGCAATCGCTAATATGAGTGAACTTGCCTTTTTAAATGAAGATACAAAGGTATCACAAAATCTTCACTCTGAACATTACCAACTGTTACCTTTACACCCCATTGCAAGACATATTGGTTTTGAGGCACCTTCACTGCATAATGACCTCAGCTCAGCTTATGAAGTAATAATAACTGTTGTTTGCAATCAGCAAGTTGTTCTTGTAGTCACAGAAATTATTTACTCATTCAAAGGCTTTCTTTTCTTTATTTTCTCTGACTTACCAGCATCACTTTAAAAACCTGCAATTGTCTACTGCATTGAACTCAAGGAAGTCAGTTGCTGGAAAGGTACAGACCATTACTTCTTTGTTTTCCATTAAAAGAAAATGAAATCAAACTGTGCTCATTCAAGTGTGTGGAATGGGAGAGTATAAAATTAAGGTAGAAAAGACTCCTCCTGCTCTTTATAGTCAGTGAGGTTCCTGATGCAGCTCTTTTATACCTATTATCTTTCAAATAAACTGTTGTTCTAAAGTTAGAGTTTAGAGGAGATTTTTGGGGTTTTTTTAAAATTTTATTTTCTTTGTTAGAAGCCCTGAGGCTTCTAACACCAGTGCAACACAATCCCTGTCTCCAACGACAGCACCACATGCACAGAAAGTCATCTTGTTTTCCCTTATAGTTTAATAAAAGTAAACTTCCTAAGATATATGAATAGGTACAAAATCTAGACATATTGTCTGGTAGTGGCTGCATGAGTTGACATCTTGACTAATACTGCAGAGGCAGTGTTTGGCAGATTTAATCATGATACTAGACTCAAGGGGCAGCAGAGGTGTGAGTAAAAGTAGTAGTGGCCATAGTTCATTCCATCAGTTAGGCTATGTCCAGCTGATACAGATGGTTACAATCTTGACCTCAGTAGAAGGTTTTCATAGATCATGAAATCCTGCTGGCCTGTTCTTGCTCAGAGAGAAATTCTAGGGGAAACAATGACATTAGCAACTCTTAAACAGAAGTTTCTCTCTCTCATGTTTCTATTCCCAATTTACCTTATTAGCTTGGTATACCCTATTACCATGTTCTCTGACAATATAAGGTACTGAGATTCTCAGTCACCCCACAGTTGTTGTTTGACCCAAATCAAACCTGACATAGGAATAGGTGCTACAGCAGAGCCAAAGTCATAATCATTTAGCCATTCTCCAGCCCCAGATCACCATACTGGGCATGCAGCCCTAATCGCTCAAAAATGTTCATTCATTTTTGCACAGCTTAAAACTGCAAAATATTAAAGAACATACACAAAGTTGCTCTATATATCTGTTGAAAACCACGTAATGGAGAAGGCTGAATGAAGTATGTGTCAGTAAGGATCTGATCCTACATTGTCCCCAGACTCCAATGGGAGAGTTTTCACACATGCAGTGCAACGATAAATCCTGAAACTCACTGGTGTCTGCTCAGAGTGACAAATCCATCTGGTTGCCAGAAAAAGACAGTGTTTCAGTGCAGCAGCACAAACATGGAATCAACACTTAATGAAACAGAAAAAGCATGAGACACTACACAGGAGAAGTTTTTCATGGGAAGCTGGAGGCCATCCATACATATTCAAAAGGATTTGGATAATTTATTTGACCTGTGCCCCAGAATGCTGAAAGTTGCTTCTGATTCATCATTTACGATACATAATCTCAACACATCCCTCCACCCTGCACAGTGAAATGAAAGCAGAATACACCCTACTCAAAGATTCTCTTTTTTCTAACAGCGTGAGAGAAAAAAAAACCCCAGCAAGACAATTAAAAACTGTTAATGAAAATAATATCGAAAGCTGTATAGGGCCTGGATCACAGTGCAACTTCAAATGTAGCATTAAAAGTGAGGGAAGAGATCTAAAGGAAATCTAAATATGAATAAATAAAACCAAGCACTCATAAAATCATAGAATCATTGAGGTTGGAAGAGACCTTTAAGATGATCAAGTCCAACCATCAAGTCAGCACTACCACTGTAACCCCTGAATCACTGAACCATCACCCAGTGCGAGATCAAGACACCTCTCCAACACCTCCATGGATGGTGACCACCATCTTCCCGGGCAACCTATTCCAAAACCTAACCATCCTAACTCTCTTTTTTTTTTTTTTTCTAATATCTAATCTGAATCTCTCATCTCAGTTTAAGGCCATTTTCTCTGGTATCCTCTGACTTCAGGCACAGTAGAAGAGATCAGTTCCCACCTCACTACGCCCCCTTTCCAGGCAGTTGTAGAGAACAGATGAGGCTCCCCCTGCGCCTCCTCTTCTTGAGACTAAACAACCTCAGCTCCGTCAGCTCTTCCTCATAAGATATGTTCTCTAAACATTTCACAAGCCTTGTTGCCCTTTGCTGGACATGCTCCAGCACCTTGATGTCCTTTTTAAAGTGAGGGCCCCAAAACTCAACCCATTTGCTTTTTGTAGATGAGGAAAGGATGCCGCTCTACTGTATCTTGACTCACTACTGTTTATATACTTACTTGGGGGTTAAAATTTTGCAGTGGTCTTCCAACATGTGCTGATGTGTTGATAGCATCCTGTTATTCAGGATATGCAGCACATCAGCAAATAAAGAAAATGCAGAGCTCCTGATGGATGGGTGATGAGGTTTTAGAAAAGCCTCACCTCTCCCATGGAGGGAAGGCACAGCAAAGAGAGATGACTCAGCTCTGACATCTCCCAGCTCTGCTGCTAGTGCACCCAGCAGTTACGGAGCATGCTGTGTTAGCATCACAAAACACATCAGCCTGCAGGAGCAGGAGGGAAGGCCTCATCTCCAGGGAGAAGGCAAGCGCTGCCCAGCTCTGACACGACAGCAGCTGCACACCCTCACCCAGCGCACAGAGCACGGGAACTGGAGCTTGGCAGGGCCACCTGCCAGGTGCCAGCACTGGGCACAGACAGACAGCTGGAGACTGACGAGCAGCCACTGATCCCAAACACTTGGTGCTAAGTCATTCATCTTCTGTTACTCCCTCCTGCTGAACAGCCCCAGCTTTCAAACAAAGCCTTAGCCCAGCTTTGCCAGTCTGCTTTGCCCCCAAAGCAAGGCATGCAGCATGTGCAAGACAGTTTGCAAGTGCTGATACACCCAGAAACTAAAATTCAGGTTCCAGCACTTGATACTGACAGCACCTCCTTGAGAAGTTTGTATATTGATGCCTTCAAAATTACTGCTATCTCTTTCACTTTGGTTTGCTCACCCTCCAGCCAGCCTTGGAATCAGGGGTGCTCTTAATAGTAGTCTCAAAACCCTAAGACTTATGAAAGCTAGGACCAAACATGGGGAAGAAATGATACATTCAGACCTGCTTCTATCACTCAGCCACACACAGCAGACAGGCTGCGCAAGTAAGGATGTCTTAAGAGTCTTAATCTAATAACTTCACTGCTCATCAAGAAAGAGAAGGAAATGCTGACTAGACTAAGCTAACAAATTCCCTAAACACGCCCTCCCTATAAACAGTTCATAGGAGGGAAATACAGACTTGCAAAATTGAAACTGGCACCTATTTATTCTTCCTTACCCATTGAATTCTCTACACTTGCACAATGCCTGTTGTGATGAAAGGCATGAAAACTAAAACACAAAAATCTAGTATGTTTGGCAGCAATCCTTCAAAGTACTTTATTCCTATTTAACACAAACATGAGTCTCTGGGAAGAGAAACCAGAATTGACACCTTTGTGTCTTCTCTCCAACCATTCTTCAGCATGAGCAGCAACATGCAGCCCATAACAAACGTTATGAAATAAGCTGAAACACCAGAAATGTAAGGGAAGAAAAGTAACAATCCACAGTTTTCCTTGCAAAAGGATGGAGTATTTCTCCCATTCTATTTTCCATGAAAGCAAGTAAACATTTCAACACTTAAAACTCTCTTTCTATGCCAAGCAGCCGAGTGAAGCAACCATGAGCAGTGTATACACATAACCAAATATGATGCTAAAATAAACATCCATCATGAACTGAAACCAAACAACTAAAATATGCTATTTTTTAAAAAAGGTATTTTGTGTAAATCCAGTATACATGAAATTGGATGCAAAAGTTTACAGAAAGAAAAACAAGAACAAAAAGCCTTCTGAATCATGAAAAATAAGGTAACATCCTTCTGAAGTGTTGCATGATTTCTGCCAGCATTTTCTGACGTGGCTGAGCTAAGAGTAATCCTACATTTCAGAGAAAAATAGCTGTGTTCATTAATAAAACTTCAGGAAACTAATACCTCCATCACTTCCTTTTGTTAGGATTACTGTAGTTATTAATTGTTTATTGCTGACTGTTTCTCCAATGCAGCCAATACTCATTACTGAAAGCAGGAAAAATCTGCCTGTGTCAGGGATTGCAGGAGTTTTCAGGCAGTGTGACAATTGGCAACCTTATTAATATGTTTACAAACAGCCTGAAAGAAATCAAGAAAGGCCTAGGCCTATACAAGTCCTTCAAAATCAACTAAGGTATTTTTATGATTCTTTTTTCTTTTCCTGAATTATCTTTAATCATAAAATAAAACACTGAATGTTTCCTATTAAAAATTATACTTGAATTTATTCAGAATACAGATTTTGCACTATGTATTATCAGAAGACAGTGAAAATGATTGAGCAATCAGTGGAGTATCTCACACAACTCTCATACCTGACGAAAGGTCCTACATATACTGACAAATTGTTGCTTATGCACAAGAGTATTTGTGAGCACTTTCCTGCTCTCCATCCTATTCCTATTTTTTATTTGTTTTTATTTTAGAATTTCCACTAAGTTCCATCCCACAGAGTATGTGTAGCAGAGGAGATCAAGCCCACAGCCCATGGCACTGTACAAGAAAGCTCCCCACTGTCTCAAGTGTTTCATCTCAACAGGAAGAGAAGCCAAAGGAGTAAGAGTATAAATGGACCATTGCAATTTATAGGCTGTATTAATAATTAAATGCTGGGAGTGCTATTAGCACCTTCACTGCATCCCCACCCACAGGTTCTTCAATCATCCAATATCACAAAACTTGTATTTTGAGGTATTTGTTCTCAGTGCTTTGAGGCATAAAATGTCCTGCAGTACTACAGTCCTAATTTCTTCAGTGTGGTGAAGTTCATTTTGTGTCGCTGTTAAGGTTTTGGGTTTAGTGCTTTTTTAAAAAGAAGAATCTTTCTATCTGGCTAGACATGCAGGTAAGAGGAGAGCTCACAATTCTTTGTGAAAAGAAATAAGAGACGTGAGCAAACAATGCCTCTGCAGAAAGGGGAATCAAGCCAAGGGAGATTTGCAGTTCTGACCCTCCAGAGTAAAATTGGCAATGGCCCGTTTGACAAGAGAAGTCCATGGCTCCACAGAGTTGGAAAGTGGTTCAGACTGATGTATTTAATTTCCTTCAAGGCTTCTTGTGACTACTTCCCAAACAAGAAAATCACCAACTTAATTAGGGTCCCCCAGCAATCTCCAAAAATGGAACTATCCATTCTCCACCTACCCTTTGCAGCAGACACTCACAGCACTTTCTGAAAGTCTGACAATGAAGGTGTTTGGCTTTGCAAGGCTCACAACCCAGCAAGGAGCCATCTGCAGCCCGGGGAAGACACAGGGCAGAGTCTGATTAGCAATTCTGTGCAGGTTTTCTATCTCCTATCACTGCTCTCCCCTCCCCCTTCGCATCCCCTAGGGAGACCAGTTCCATATTCAAAGCAGCCTGGGGTCTTCAAGCAGAGAAATGTGCATGATTTGTATGTGGCATTAAAGCAGGCAAAGAACTCCAAAATTATAGCAGCTGCATCCAGCCCTTGAGACGGCCCAGCACCGATAAGGGGCTCAGAGGGTCGCATAATTCATTTCACCTGCAGCAGTAGCATCAGGGGAGGTTAAATATGTCACTCCATCACGGTGAGGCAATGGGTTGGGGGAAGCCTTCATCATTCATCCTGTCAGCTCTACACCTCCCTTCACCTCGCATCGGCAGGGGGAGATGGGGAAGATTTTCCATAAGCATATGAACACCACAGTGGGGGATACAATGACCTTACGAGTATCCCCTTCCAATTTGTGAATTAATTGTCAGCACCTGCCCTGCTTTACCGGCTCCCCTCCCTGCACTCCATCTTTCTCCCACTACCAAGGGTCTGATCCTGCAAGACTAATTCCAGTATGTGAGCACAGTGCCCACCTGGGACCACAGGTGCAAATGACATTGCAGAAAGGTCAGTGCTGCAGAACAAGATGTCTCGTCCAAATACAACCAAACATATTTAAATGGCATAGGAAATTTGTTCAAGGACATGTGCATCTCTCTCTCTTCTTCAGCCTTTCTTGGTGACAACATTACTTTCTCATTAGTTTTACTGTTGTTGAAACATTTTGTTGTTTCTTAGCAATCTGAGGGCCTGGTTTCATGCAAAAAATTTTCTTGGCACATTTTCCCCAGAGTCATATTTTCACCTAGGCCTAACAGTACTCTTCTCTTTGCTGCGTTATTTGCTAGAGCTCAGCTGTGACCACTTTAGGAGAGAATGCGTCTTCATGTACTGCACGAGTTCATGCACACTCATGTACAGTAAAAACCAACTTGCCTGTAACAGGGTCTTTGGGACCCCACCTCAGGATTTTCTCTTCAGAATTCAGCTTTTGAGGTATTTCTGTGACATGTCAGTTGTGTATGATCATCATGCAATAAAAGCAGAAGTTATTTTAAAAAAACCAAGTTTGCTGAGAAGATACAATGTCTTAAACCCTGACATCACAAAAGAATTTTTTGATATATAACACAGGTCAACTTCCTTCAAAAAGAATAAAGGTGTTAAATTGTACAACATTAATATCTTAAATGGCAGAATGATAGAAGGACTTTGATAAGAATACACAAGCATTTAAATATTGCAATTTCTGGTATAGATAAGAACATGGAAAAGCAGCAAATTTCTTGAAAGTGCTTAGAAAGGAAGAGGGATGTTTTTGTTCTGAATACATAGTTCAAGCATAGCAAAACCAGGGAGGGTCAACTGAAGTAAGTGCAAAATTAAATACTATGAACATTCAAAGGTTAAAAACTAGTAAGCTTGCAAGTCTTAAACAATTTTTCTTCCTTTTTGTCCTATCCTGGATATAAAGGGCTTTATAAAAAAACCAAAGTATTAAGAGATGTGCTCAAACAATTTCTGTACCTACAGTTTAAATTTTCCGCCTTGTAAAATGAAGAGCTTGTTCTCTTTCACTTTTGAAACTACACTCTTAAGGGAAGAACTAGTCCATTAGCCTTCTGCAGAAAAATTCAGCAGATGGCATTTTCTGATGCCTTGACTCAGATAAAATATAGTCACAATTGGTGCTTTTATATTTCAAAAATATATGTATGTATGTTTCAAGAAGTTGTTTTTCATGCCTTAAGGCTAAATCTTTGACTGGTTTTTACTTTATTTTCTTCCCTTGCTTGAGTTGCTAAAATCTGTACCTGTCTTCTGCTCTGCCACTTGTACTACTCCAAACACTAGAGATACCTGAAGGATAAAGAGATAGTTCACAACCAAATGCATACTAGGAAAAAGGTTTTTTCCTTCTGCCAGTTACCTGCAGCTCAAGCACACATATTCAAAAACAAAGCAAAACATCAGCAGGTGAGTAATTCAAATCATCCTTTACTTCTCCATATGCTTTCCACAATGAGACAACAGAGCAGCAGCACCCTGAGCCCCAGGATCAGTGGGGTTGTATTTAAAACAGACACAGACAGAGGGAAGAATGAAGTGCCTACCTACTTCATTCTCCAGAAGCCATTTCAGCTGAACTGGTGCTTATTTATGACACCAGTTTTGCTTGTACAGCATCTGTGAGTCACAACTGGGAGTTGATTGTTGAATTCCAATGGGATTTCCACGCCGTCAGTATGGAAAATGAGCTCACATTTGTTTCATAGCACATATACCTTTAGAGGGTCCACAACAGCAAGCAGTGACTTCAGCTGTGTTATAAAAAAATATTTCACAACAGGGGACAATTTTCACTCTTTCAGGAAAGCTTAAATTCCGTTCCAGAAGCAGACGTGGCAGCCTAGACTCTGCTGTGTCCAGTCCAGCAGTAACTGATCACTGGATCCCAGCAGACAGCATTCCAGCATCACCTGTACCCACACCTTTTAAGCAACACCCTTGCCTATATATTCTACATTGCCAAGGGCTCAGCACCATCACAGACCAGACTTCAAAAAGGTTGTAGGTTAATTCATATGAGTGAATTCATAGGAGTATAAAAAAACCCCTTTAAAGCTTCTTTTATGATTCTAAATTGCAACAGGAAAGTTGCAGTCCAGGAAACCTTTTTGAATGATGAGTTCAGGTAAATACTGGAAAGGTCACAGAATCTCCACATTTGGGAGGTCTTTCAGAACAAGCCAGGCAGAGCCTGGCCGAGGTGGCATGGATAAAGGATGCAACAGGCATCTCGTGAGGGCCTTCTCAAGAAACCTCTAGCAGCTGACCTGTGCAAAGTCTGTGACGGGAAGCAGTAAAATAGTATGGGTTGGAACTTCTGAGCAGCAACCAAACACAATATCCTTGACCTCAATTTGCACTTTCAGGACCTTTTTCACAAGCACTGAAGTTTAAGACATTCAGAATTTCACTGATTTCATTCTGATTCAAATGGAATAGGAAAATTGTAACCAACTGAATCCAAAGTAGCTCATGGACAATGACCATAGCACACATGTCAGGGAATCAAGCCTTTTGTTTCCATTACCTGTTGGAAGTGCTGAACCATGTAATTTCTTCGAGCAGAGCATGCACTGCTAGTGCTGTCTTACAGCCTCACCTCCACTGCAAGGACTGACTTTATTCTCCACCAAGCACCCCAAATGACACTGTTTCACACCCCCCCAAGTATCCTCTTGACAAACTGGAAAAATTCCAAAGAAAAATCCCTCTATATGTAACAACTATGGCTACAGTTTATTCAGGATTCCAAAAGATCACATGCATACCTACATTCCTGAAAATTCTTGAAAATCCCAGGGTAAAACTGTACAGTAGTAGCAATAGCTGTCATTTATATCATTAAGTTCAAGCTTCCTAATTGGGAAGAGGCCCTCACAATGCAAGGTGCAGCTGAAAAGAACAAACCACTGACTTTAAAACTTCAGAACTGAATCACAAAACAAATTAAAATGAAGGACTTGGAGATAGAGACTGGGAGGAAAGATGAAAATAAGGATGAGGTTATCTAGATCAGCTAATCACAATCAACTGGATGCTTTATCTTCCAAAAGGAGCATGAATAAATAAACACCATTAGCAATCCCTGGTCTGCTGCTAAACCTGGCCATCATTAGCAAGCTGATTGCTTCCAGACACCAAACAGGAGTCACTCCTAAGGATGTCTTAAAGGAGGGGAGATGACGTCAGGTGCATAAAGGACATCCTGCCACAGGCAGGGAAGACAGAGATAAATACAGTGATGGCTGGAGAGAAGGGGGAGAGGGAGTGAGAAGACAAAAGAAGACAAGACAAAAGAAGAAAAGCTAATGGGCTCTGATGGTGAGAATCAGAAGCTTGAATTTGGTATGGTAAAATAATAGAGTAACTGGAAGAATCAAAGAGATTGTGTCATGATTAGAGTTAGAAGCAATGAAAACATTTTAGCAAAAATGGACCAAATTCAGGGTGACAGAGGTGTTTAGAAAGACCTATGAGGAAAAGACTTCTGTTATTACGAAGCGGTGAGAAGAAGACAGACCTATACTTTTGCCACTGCAGGTAGGTACTCAGAGTTAAGTTTGGAGCTGAAAGAAGCTGTTCCTCAGAGTTTAGCTATCTGGATTTGCCTAATTATGTTCTTCAGTGAGAAACACTGGGCATTTTAAAGAAGTTCTCTATGTCAGAATTTCCTCAGCACCTTAAGAAGCCTTAAGAAAAGCAAAACTTTAAAGCTAAAATTGCTGGTAGGCAGATTATGAGAGAGTTATCTACTTCAGGGACACTGTCTTTGCCTACTTTCTTCATTCAAAAATCTGCAAAATTCAATCAACAAACTTACATGTGAAGAACTGTTTCAAATAGCTGTACACAGAGGATGTGAGAAACAAAATGCCTTTTACTCAAACCTGTGACCTTTCAACTACATTAAATCCCTTCTTGCTTTTATGTGATAGAACATGAACAACAGCTAGAACCAGCAGACAGAAATTGGTTTCTCTCCTGGTATATGAATTTGCCAAGAAAACAGTTCTATTAGTACCCAAGCCAGTAAGTGCACAAAAATCACAAGAATTGTAATGATGAATTTTGCAAGAATAGGCAGGTGCCACGGACACCTCAGACAGACCTAAGAGGGAAAAGGTATCTGGGATAATCTCTCAAGAGAGATTATTACAAGAGGGTGTCCAGAGAGATCTGTCTCTGATTGACTCTCCTGCTCTGAAGGCATCTTTATTGCTTCTTCATTTTAAAACACACTACATCTACCATATCAGATGCTGTAAAATATCAGGGGAAAACCCCCCAATATTTCTAAAGGCATGGAATGGTTTTTGAATCACTTAGTTATATCCACTAGAAGAACTTCTCTTATGCTAGGATTTCTGGAATGCAAACCACTGCCCCCTGACTTTGTAACTTGTTAATCTGTTAATTTGGCTAAATGATTCTCCCTTGGGAGAGTTTGTCAATCACTAAATTAAAACATCCTTCCACAGAGACACCACTCATTCTCCCCCTCCAACCCATGAAAGCAAAGCAACAAAACACCCAGAAAGAAACTCTGAGAGGGCGATCAGTTTTGATCTTTTCTCTCTCAGAAGCGCTGTTCTTGATGCATTTGATGAAGTGAGGCAAACTTGCTGTTAACAGCTCAGTGATTTTAAGTGTCTCGTCTGGTATGTGTCTGGGACTTCTAGATAGCATCTCTTATTTATTTGTTTTTAAAACCCTCTTTTTCTTCTTTCTGAAACTCATCTCTGAATGTCATACTCACAATCATCTACGTATCCAACCATGACCATGGACCTTCAGTGCTGAGTGCTTGTTCAGTCTCCTTTAACACTGCTGATGGGATGGCATTTAAACAAAATAGCAAAAAAAATCAACACATATGGAGAAGGATTCCAACAACAAAGCAGCCAGCTCACCTGTACAACCCCAGACATGTAGCCTGTGAACATATTCTTCTTGCACTTCTCGAGAAGAAAAGCAAATGCAAATTACTGGACAGTCATCAGCCAACAATGCTTCCACTCCCACCATGAGAACTTTTCATTATCACTGTTCTCACCTAGGTATGTACAGACACATTCACAGGAAGACAAGGTCTACAACCTCTTTTAGAGTAAAGAAAATTAGAGACCCAGCATGAAATTATCAGCTTCAGGCATGAGAGCCACAACAGGAGGTTTTTCACAGTCCAGAGTTTTAAGCAGCATCTGATGGAGAAAAGAAGTAAGTTCTCCATGCTCCGGGAAGCAGCAGGCTGCTCAAAGCAGCTGGGGACAATGACCAGACTCAGACAGCCCAGTCCACATTGCCATCAGATAGAACACAACCACAGCACAGGAGTGTGGTCGGTGTGACTTCACTGCTCTCAACAGTCAGACTAGATGGGTTAAAGTGAGCTTGGTTAAGCCTGCCTGCATTTTGGAAAGATGGCAGGGGCAGAAGGAAAGAGGCCAGAAGACAGGACTGAATGAATTTGATTGTAATATACATTTTAGTTTAACAGCGTCAGAATAGAATGGATAAGCTGTGGCAACACAGCAAAGTCAGGAATAAACCTGGAACAAAGCACCAGCTGTTAGTGCGAAGAAAAAAAAAATTATTCATTTTGATAGAGGAGACTACTCTTTGTTTTTCATGCTTTTAAAAAAAAAAGAGAGACTGGAGCTTTGCAATGTGATTGTTTACATCTCCATGTAGGAGTGCTTACTGCCACCAACCATACATATACAGGGGTAGAAAGTTTGCAATAAGAAGGGCAGAAAGGAGAGTCAGTGGTAAAACTTCAGCTATGTATCTTCCTATCCTGTACAGCAACCTTAGACTTCCATCTGGTGCTAGTTCCTACTCCAAAGATTAACAACTGAAGTCTGTTAACTTGGCTAAATGTATTGCTTATATTGCTGTGACCTTCACAGACACAGACTGTCAGTCCAGACAGAGTATGGATCAGAACCACAGTTCCCTCCTATTCTGGTCAAAGAGTAAGACAAAAGTGGGTCTCATCTTCTCCACACAGGGTTATATAGATGTACACTGCACCATTCGTGTCCCTAAATCCATTGCCCTCATGATTCTTGAAAGTGCAACAGACATTGTTCTTGATCTCCTTTTGGTGACTTGCACCTTGTGTCTACAGTCTACAATGTAAGGACTCCAAAGCATCAGAAAAAATCCCTTGTTGGAGGAGGGCAGTCCATCACAAGTCCATCTAAATCTGTGACATAAAACAGTAAAAGAAAATGCCGTATGTTATTACACCACTAAAAGTAAAAAGTGCCCCTCAGCTTCCAAATACAAGGAAATGAGCATTTTACTGAACCATCAGTCCCCTTGTAGTGCCAGCGGTGATTATAATTTTTTTCCTCCACCAGAATTTCCTTAACAGAGCTTGTGGATTCTCATGGCACTGCAGGCCATCATGGAAAGACTGAATGTGACAGAAAGTCCTCTAAACCAGCACAGTATTGGACAGACCATTGGCATTTCACCCTGAGCTGCTACAACAGCCTCAAAAATGTACTGCAAATCATAGCCTTCCACGAGCAGGACTTTGCCTAGATAAATTAATGTATTTCAACACTAGTGTCCCTGAAACAATGCCTGATTTGCACTACAACTCCCAAATTCAAAATACCAAAAGCCATTTTTAGAGAGCATAGAAGCAATGACATCTGAAGAGGTTATTCAGTACGTTTTGCTGCACAGCAAACTCTAGTCACATAAAGATTTTAATTCTTTCCTCATGCCTATTGCCAGAAAACTACAGCTCAACTGAGTACTTGTGATCAAACAGATCTACATCTGACTCAAAACTGAGAGATGTCCACAAGAACCACCAATGTCAAAAGGTACAAAACTTGGGCTTAAGGTTGTGACAGAGCAATTAAAAATATTTATCTGTTACTGTCCCTCATGCACCCAAGAGTGAGTTTATTCTGCTTGAAGTTCTCTGAAAAGCTCTTCCTTTTTATACATGTCAGCAGTTTCACTTACAGCAGAGGCCTTCTAAATCTGAGTTTAATATCATTTCCCAGAGCTTAAAACTGCTTGAGCACTGAAGTGGAAGGGTCTTGCCTGTTCTTAGTAATGGAAAAGGGTGGCAGATTTCACAAAGTAACTGCAAAAATAATTCCTTTTTTATAGGCCGCAGGGATCTAGTGATGTTCCTAATTGACAAAGCTCTCCTCACTAAAACAGAGAGCCATGGAAGATGGTTTCTGCCTTCTCTACACAAATCAGAACAGACAAAAAATAGTTGGAAAGATTTTAACTGTTCTCTGAAGTATTATTCTGAATTGCGTTTCAGCTCCATTCATGCCTACTTCAAAACTCTTGGTTATTTTTCTTCTATCTCCTTCTTCCTTTTCCCAAAGTCCCTGGAAACATAAAATTAAGAGTAATAAAATATCCATACCTATTAAACGAAAGCAAAAAAAATTCTTTTTGTCTGGGATTTTGATGAACTGAAGCCTTCAAGGACCTTCACTTTGATGTTTTCAAAAACATCAAAAGATCAGGCTTGTTATCAACATCATTAGTGCGGCCTGAAGATGTTTAACACTCCAACACATACAGAAAATGCAGCACAGAATCCCCCAATGGCGTTTGCCTTGTTTTTATTCCTTCTTTTTAAATTTTGTTTTCAAATCTGATTTGCATTTCTCATTCCCAGCCATTTGCCTCTCTCCCACCCTGCCCCATCTTCTCATTAATTCACCAGAAGAGCTTTCTAGTGCTGACCTATTCCCCCTTCCTGAAGGGAATTGTATAAATTCCTTTCTACCCTACCATAACATAATAGAATAGATAGACATAGATAGACATATCTATCCACATCCACAGCACAGAATAGATTCACAGAATCATAGAATGGTTTGGGTTGGAAAGGACCTTAAAGATCATTTAGTTCCAACCACCCCTGCCTTTCACTAGACCAGATTGTTCCACCAGGTATCTCTGCAGCCACTACGCACATTGTGACAGAGTCTGAAATGTTCTTTCACAGCGAAGCCTCTTGCTTTGGCTCTTTCAGGGCTTCTTATTTCTCCGTGGGTAACCCCCTGAGCACCGGTTTCTTCTTCTGAAATTACCACTTTATTTGAGTAGGCAGCACCTTGTGCACAAAAGCTTGGAGAGAGGTCCAATCATGCCACCAAATATGTATTTAATTTAATTTAAAGCACTGGCAACAGACTGAGCTTGTAGTTTGATGATTAGTTACTTTTGTCCACCCTATTAACTATACAAAACAAGCAATAATCTTTGAGGACTGGTCAAGCAGAAAGATTTATTCCAACACTATCAGACTTCTTTCATTGCAAACAGCATCATTATAAAAATAATACTGCATGAAAGGGCCTACCAGTAACAAAAGCTGTACACGCTAACTCTGCTCTGGTGTCCTTGATTAGACAGTCTCACATAATCTTCTGAAGGAATTAATGTCGTCTGTATTCCTTTGGCATGAGCAACCTGTTTCCTCTGATTCTCTTCTGCAGGGCTATCAACATCTACTTGGCTACAACAGGCACATTTGTACAGGGCTGCAACTGCTTAGAGGAGAAAACAGAACAGGTCATCACACATCAAGTTACCCCACAAGCCCCAGTGGGTGTGCTGAGGTTGGTATGGGCGTACCAGCACCACAAACACACTGTGCACTGCCTACATCAATACAAGTTGGTGACAACAAAAGCAGAAACCCTGAAATATCTGAAAATATGTTTTCTTTTCCATATTTTGTTATAGAAACCTTGGTTTCAAATATTTGCCATAGAAAACAATTCAGTTTCATCTGGAAGGCGCCGACCTTACAGCCTGGAAGGTGTGGTCAAATCATAGATTATTTAGGTTGGAAAAGACTTTTAAAGGTCATCTACTCCAACTCCTCCTTGGGGATATACATATAAATATAGATACAGATATCATAGAAATATAGCTATTTCTTTCCCAGAGAAGCACTATATACCTCTGTGTGAGTACTTGTTATAGCTACACAGCAGAAAGGCACAGGTGGGATAACCAGGAGATATTCTGCAGGTCCAGGAGGCAGAACTCATTTGAAAGAAGAGCAGGCAGTAGTCACAGTAGTTACCTGCAGTTCTGTATGCCTGATCTTGCAAAGACCTACAGTAAATATTTTTCACTTGGAATTATCCCTCAGACAACAAAATTCAACCACAAGGCTTTAAAAGATGCAAAAGGAAAGATGTATGGGACAGAAATTTTATTAAGTGATTAGAGGAAATTATTACTGCAGAATCCATCTCTATCACATGCTTTTAATAGCAGAGGAGCCATGACTGGTAGCTTACAGAAGCACTGTATTGTTCCAGGTGTAGCTCTCTGATATAAATAGATCACTTTATAATGTGCCTGCACTCTGCCCTTTAAGGACTGTGTTCTTCCTACTATTTGATACACTCAGTTTAATAGCACATTGTCCAGTCTTGCTGAAGACCTGGAAGAATGCCATCCCTCACATGCTGCACAGATACTTTTGGCTGAAAGAGCAAGCAGCAGCACTGCGCTGCTACCAAAGGCGATGGGCCAGATGCAGAGAATTTTTAGGCTGTGGTACACTGGCTGTTGATCTCTGTGGAGTTGTGTGCCTGCATCCTGGAATCTGGGACAGAGTCTTGGTACACAACCGCTTCACGAGCAGTGCTGAGAGATACTTATCCAGCCCAATTCCAAACTGAAAGTATTGAAAGGGGCTGGACAACTGACCTGGCTGTCTGTGATCGTGGTCAAGAACATACATATCCAAGCTACAGTAAAATGTAATTTACAAAAGCAACATGGCAATGTCACTAGGCATGGGACACTAGACTTGAGACCTAAGCTTCATTCATGCTTGTGTCCATGGCCTGCTGCATCATGTTTGCAATTCACGTCACCACCCCAGCCTAAATCACCTCTCCTGTTTGCAGAATGGAATTAACACAATTTGCTTTACATATTGAATGCTTTGAGATCTACCTCTTACAGCTGCTACATAAAAGCACTACTATTAAAGTCATTGTTCTGACTATATTTAGGAACTCTCTGTGTGAAGTGCTGAAGCACATTTCTAATGTCAGCAGGATATTAGAAGACCCCTTGTCTCACTGGAACAGCTTTAATGAGTTACTGGAAGTAGCTCAGTACATGTTTCTGCTGCCACAGTGCTTCATAGCTTGTCCATACATCAAACAGTCTTGGAATATTTACCTTTTTTTCTCTGAACCCTCTTGGCTTCAAAGACACAAAGGCTATTCCATGTGATTGGCAACATGCCAGTATGAAAATCTGGACAGCCTAACAATTTACTACAAGACCTGTGAAGATAAGGTGGCAGAGAGACAATAGGAGGCAAATTAAATTCCTCAAACTCCATCTATCTGAGAACTGGAAATTAAAGAATTAAGGTTTTGTTGTGTGACCTCTTTCCAGATCAAAGATTATAGGGAGACATAGAAGGCACAGGTTCCTATTTCATTCTTCATTACTGGTTGTCATAACTTGATGAAAAGATTAAGCAGTAAGAATAGCTAAGAATGCTACTATAATATTCTGCATTTTGGAGTATGCTAAAGCAGTTATTTGAAATGGCAACAGCTAGTGAGGCCTGCTATAAAAAGAGAACACTTCTGTGACAGTGTTCTGTTTCCATTACTGAGAGAAAATACTCTTTCCTGTTTTCTGTGCTTCTATCTCTACTACCTAACCAGAGACATATGAATCCATCCCCAAGCAGGATAAACGACTGGTGCTATGTCAACAGCCCCTAACCATGAGAGAGAAACAGGTACCAGCAGGGAGAGAGGGGCACAAGACATAATTAGCAGCTTCCTCCTCTGAGTGCATCCATGGTGGAACTGTTTACTTACGAGACTCAGAAATGAAACAACAAATCTTTTATTAGCATTCAAAGCCATGTGTAATCCCAAGAAGTCTTTGCAAAGCCTGGCAGTACTAACTAATCAACCATCTCCATTTGCACTAGGAACACGGCACACGGACGTGAGAGGGGGAAACAAATGGGATCCTTTCTGTAGGAGCTTGCAGAGGGAAGAAAAGGGACACAGGGCACGTGTTCCTGGTGAGATGGTCACAAGAACCAATTCAAAGGCAGCATGCCCACAGGTTCCCTTCCTCTAAAACAAATATTGAGGGGATTCTTGAATCTAAACAAAATCCATCCTTCCAAGCTGTTTAAACAGCACTAGCAGAGAGGAAGCACAAAAATGGTGCCAAAATAAACACATAAATGAAATGGAAATTACTTTGAGGAAAGTTAACTGAAAAGCACAGACAGGAGATAAGTGGTAGAGGCAAAACCACCAACTTCAGAGGAATTACACCAGTTTAGACCAGATGTGACACACACCTGGGTGTAGAGAGAATGCATAATTAGATTGGAGAATACTAAAAGCATATTTTATAGGGTGAGGAAAAACACAAAGTGACAGAAGGGAATTTTTTTTTAATACCTTTTCCACCAAAGTCTCTCTAGTTTAGTCACTCTTACCTTCAGGAATTAAGCTTTTTAGCCTTCTATTTGTAAAATAGAGAATGTATTATCTTTATAAAACTCTTCAAAAACTACAGATAAAAATGTTAATGTAAGTATGAAGAATTATTATTGTTGCTGTTAGTGAGGATGCTGTAAGCTCCCCTGTTGAGCTGCTACCAAAACTGATCCCGTTCCTGACTCCATTTAAGACTCTGTGCTTGAGCTTTCAACTCTAGCTATTTTTGCAGAAAACATATGGCACAGTATCTGCAACCTAAGGAGAACCACAATTATTCTACAATTTCCAGGAAAACAGTTCCTTAACTAATCATAGCAACAACCTTTGAAGATATGACAGAGTTCACTCCAAGCTATGGACCTGCATCACCCATACAATCCTGTTACTGTGTCACAGTGCAACACTGTCAGAATTAGTGGATTGACACAAGCATTAACAGGATTAACATACTAGTTTATCAGCCACTACACACACAATTCCCCAGACAACAACACATTCCCATCACTGGGATGCAGCATGGCAGCTATTTAACTGTGCCACAACACAACACAGTCATTTAAAAACTGGGATCAAAGGCTCCTACATGCAGGAAACTCTGAGGGTGAGTCTGACAAGGCATAACAGGCTCTTTTTGGACACTGAAGTCAGTAACTTAACAATAAAGTTACACTACCTTTTGATGCCCATGAACAGACAGAGCCTCAGCTCAACCTGTCATTTAAAGTTCTGTGGCTGCTGGATTGGATTGTCACACTGAATCTGTGTGAAGTGCTGCCTTCTGAATCAGTGGCCTCACTCCCAAAGCAGAATTTTCTTCAATGATGGATATTCTAAGTCACTGGTGCCCTCAACCAACTCCACTTAATATACAAATTTTAAAATCTGAGGCTGTCTGCTCTCTTAAAAATGTCCACAAAATTTTAAACATTACAACTTCACCAGTATCCAAAGCTATCCTGCCACAGATGTCATCCAAGGACCACTGCCAACAAAGAGAGGACTCCTATACAGTCCAAAAGGCTTCACACAAGTAAACCATGGCTGATAGAGAAAGGAGGATCCCTTTTCCTATGCATTAGCAACACTACCATGGTGCACAGGACAGACTGAAAGCTTGGTTTCACCTCTGTCCTAAACTTTGACCTCTCCAGCCTCTCCCCATTAAGTAGAAAGCTCTCTTCCACTCAATCCTGTGTCCTTGCACCCAGTAACTCTCTCCCTAAGCCCTAAGAGAAGGCATTCCCTTCTTCAGGACTTCAAATCTCTGCCAGCAGCATCTACTGAAGAATTCACTACCTTCCTGTGTTCCTGTCCAGCTCTTTGGAAGGACGGAGATGGAGTTGGTGGCATGGTTTAAGCAGAGAAAAGGTTAAGAGTGAGGACAGAAAGAAGTGAGTGAAAGAGAGACGACAGTAGTATCTGGTGAAAGCCAAGGAAAAAAATGCTAAATTGGGGTGTGGGAGAGAATGAAATCGTGAGACAATGAGACATCAGTGGATAAGGGAGACAGAGCACGGCAAGAATTGGGCTGGTAAGCAGAGTAAAAGCAGAGCTAACATTATTACTCCAGGTTTCCTCCCTCACCTTCCATATCCAACTACTGGAAAGGAATCCAAGGCTGCTTCCCAGTGGTTCATTACTAACCCTACCTGTGTAAGCAATCTACATGCATCAATCAGGTTTTTATCATTTGAGTGATTTCTTTTAGAGAAAAACTAAGAATAGTACTTACTGGGTTATGGTAACCACTGCTTACTGATCCAGTAACTTGCATAAATATTCTAAAAAAAGAGTATAAAAAATTCAGCTTCATATACAGCACAGCAAACTGCTTCCTAATCCAGAAAGGTATGGTACAAATCCATCAGTTTTGTCAGCTGAAAACTGGCAGTTCTGCAAACTCGTAGTGCTTAAGATGGTAGGGGAAACGGAGACATTGTTCCAGGGCTGTGACAGAAAACCAAATACCAGCATAGGTAGATTTCAGTAGCTGCTGGGGGTTGGGGTTCCAGATCACAGGGAACACACAGGTAGCATTATTGCTCACCTCCCCAAGAGACAGCAGAGAGAAATTACAAGTGGGTATTTTGACTCTGAATGCCTTGTTACTAATCTTCAGTTAGAAACAACTACTAAATCCTAGGGTTAGCACTGGGATTTTGAAAAGTATGAACCACAAACCTGAAGTGATGCTTTCCCTTTGCATGATACAAAACCATACCTGGAGAGTTAACATCATTTTTATCGCAATATTGTACAGAGTGTTCTTTACTTTATCTCTGCTCAAGAGATGCTTGGAATAGGGCAAATAACAAAGGTTCCATTCAGATACTGCAATAAAACTATAGAAAGGTGACAAGCAGGAGCGAAACAGGTGCCAGAAAAGACTGAGTCAAAGACAAGATTATTTGACTCCAACCACTGCTTCTTTAAGTGTTGAGATATTCAGTTCTGCATAAAACTAAAGGAGTGCTCTAAGCTATTTTGTCTGGCTTTGGACCTGAATTAATGATAGGGGAGATGACAGCATAGAATTATTCTAATTCCTCTGTACATCAACCTGTTTACAATTATTTTGAGGGAAAAATAATGAAAAATAAGCAAACCTAGACTGCATCAACTTACAAAGAGAAGAGAAAAAGATTGAAAAATGCTCTGTGAGTGAATGAGGTTATACCCTTTGAAACACCAACTAAAGTCTGCAAAAGCTACAACAATGGTGTTCTGCTAAATCCTAACCCTTCTGTTGAAGAGGAAGAAAGCTGAGGGGGTAAGACTGTTTAAATTATTAATCTGACCCCATGCTAGTCTGCTTCACTGGAACAATGAGATGAATTATAGTGAGGGCAATGTTATTTTAAATGACTCTCAGCAAGGTATGGAGCACTTACGCATTTTCTGTGGGCTGATGTTTCTGTGTGTTCGTGTATTCCTCAGACTCCTCCTGCTTATATATATCTATCTAACTCAAAAATCTTTCATATGTCCAAAAGGAAAAGTTAATTATAGGAAGAGCAGATTAACCCAAGAAAAAATAATCTTTTTACTTGAATAGCTTTGTTACAAGAAGACTGGCGCTTATAAGCCCTCAGGGCAAACCCCTCTATGGCAGGAGACAATGAACTGCTATGAAGGCTGCCTTAGTAAATGAGACATGGGGTTTAGGATTCAGGACACCTGAGTTCAAGCCCTCCTCAGTTAATAATTCACTGTGTGACTTTGAACAACTTGCTTAATTTATTACCCCTTTGAGCTTCTTCTTTGTGTAATGCAGATAACTGCTTCTCATCTCACAGGGTGGCCAGTGTAAAATCTAATGATTCAATGATTCAGACTCAGTCAGACGCCATGGACACCACCAACTACTGTCATTTTTGTTATGTTCGAGAGCATAGCAACTGCTGAACGACTTTTCCAGAAACACTGCCCTGGGTATGCAATGTCTGTCACAACTTCCACCAACATACTTTGCATTTCTCACAGTTTCTTCTTCTGCAAATGCCTCTCCACATCCCAGAAAGTGTCTTGTGGAAAAGGCAAGATGCAGGCTGAAATTCTTCAGATATGTTTTGATGAAGATGAAATAAGGATCAAGTCCAAATCTATTTCCATCCTGAAATATTTCAAAGGTCACACATATACAAAAAAAGGATCAAACATTAAATACTGGCAACCACTCCTAGATGTGGCATGCTACGTGTCAGACTACAAACTTAGACTAAATGAGAGAGTGAATTTCTTCCTCTAGTTGCTATTTGAGTATACTCTGAGCAATGAAAATAATTTATATTAAGCACAGACTGGGTCTCATGGGATCTGTATTCCTCTTGTGATTCTGCCATTACGTTTCTAGGTGACTTCAGGAAGTCACTAATCTTTTGCACCTCTACTTTCCTCAGATCATCTCCCAACTTTACCACCCAAAAGCAAAACAGTATGTAAAGGACCCTGTCTCACAGACAGGAAAAAACAAAGCACAACTATCTGAACCCCACGACAAAGCCTGATATTCAGCTTTTTCTACATCTACACAAGCTGACTGTGAAGCAGATGAGCACTCCCCTTCAGCCTGGTTCCACTCAAGCTGACTTCACTTCCTAGGAAATAAGCTTTGCTGGCCCTGTCTCTTAAAAAAACAGTGAACAGTTGCAGAAAAAGTTGTGTAACTTGAGGAAAGAAAGAGCTGATAAAGCAGTATAGACGTGCAGCATGTATTTCCTAGGAACTCTGCACATTAGAAATAATAATTTCTAAACGCAATAGTAACTTTTCAGCCAAACTTTTCAGTCAGTTGTAAGTGCAGAAGACTGCCCATGCAAACGCCTGCATTCCTGCATCACTGCCCCAGCAGAGCAATGACAGATTTTGCACACACAGCCTCCATCCTATCTTAAAAGCATGTAATTAGATATGCCTTAGGTCAGGCCCCACAAGTTGTTCCTCAAAACATCCCTAGTCTCCCAAGATGGAGGAGGTCCAGGAAGTTACTGCAGCTCAACACGTACATTTTCTTCTGCTCTTCTTTAGTCTTTCACCTGCCAGCACATAACACAAAGATCAAACCCAGCAATGAGCAGACTGGGACTGCACATTTAACAACAGTGAAAAGGCAGCTTGGTTAGGAGTCATCCTGCCCAGCTCTTCTTCACACAATAAATGTGCATGTGTGTGTGTGTGAGTGTGCACCTGCACACAAACCAGATTTATTTAACTGATTTACAGCTTTTGTCAGTGCAGCACACACCTGTGTAGACCACTTTTGCCAGAACATGTATTGGCATTCCAGTGACCCAAGGGCTTTCCCTACGACAGATTTTAGTTTTCTTATCTCCTTTTCCGTACAGTAGAATGGGTGCTGAGAGATGATTCACATTCTGTACATAAAACAATGTTCTCACCATTCTTTATGCAAACCAATGGAAATCAGAAATTTACAACTTTTTTTTCTTTGTTTTCATCTGTAATTGTCTGCTCTATCACTACATCTCCCTTCATCTCAGCCTAAAAGAAAACTAAAGCTGTGGCCATTATTTACAGAAAACCACACTTATTTATCAGTTTCCAAGTCTGGATACAAAAAAAATAACAACTATCTTTTAAACACAAAATATTGAAGCAAATATTCACTTTATCTTTCAGTATTTATTTAAAAGAAACACATTTCTAAAATATGCATAGTAAGTTATTTCAAACAGCTCTTTCCCTCCTCAATTATTATCTGTACTTTTACAAACCCTGAAAAAGTGCAAAAATACGAGGTATGGACTGAAAGGCACCTCTCAATCCATCATGGACTGTTCTCCCAATCCTAACGAGGGCCAATACATTCGGGACTGCATCAAGTCTAATAAAAGATCAAAAGAAAACTTCGCACTGAACAATAAAATAGTGCCAGAAAAATATCAAAGTGGTTTGTTATTTTGATGCCATTTAATCCGGAAAAAATGCAAATGTGGTACAAATTGCCCTGAACGACGTATGAGTCCTGAGAGGCAGCTGGGGACAGGGCAGTGCCCAGCAGCAGCTGCTGAGCCAGCCAGGGTAGCTACTGACAACCCCGCAGCCCCGAATTCCCTCCACACAGGTCACTGTGCTGTGTTCTGGGAGGAAGGAGTCCGGCTGAAGGGTCCAGGTGTGCACACAGACATACACACGCCACTCCTAAAGCTGCTGCCTGGCACTCCAGTGCAAACAGGGCTGCTCTCTCCAGCTCAACAGCAGCAGAATTCCTTTCCTCTGCCTCCTTGCCACCTCCCTAACCACTGTCTTTTCCTAATCTCCACCAAAACAGTCTCTCCTCTTAAGAACAAACAGTAAATACCTGGGCAGTACTTCAGCAGGGGACCTGAAGTCTAAGGCTTGCACAGAGTAGCAGCATTCTGTACAACAGACATCACTATTCAGAGCACAGATCTGGATTTTGATGCAATATAAATCCGGAATCCTAATTGGGTTTTGTTCATCTATGTTTCTCTTAAACCTGGTGGCCTAATGTTAACATGGGAAATTCAAACGATCTTTAAAATGTCTCTTATGGTATTAACCCCGGTTCCTGCTTTCTCCTGAAACCCTGGATAGAGCTAATGGAATTTAATAACCACTGTTTACATTACTTGGTAAAGTAGTTTCTGATAAAGGTAAGAAACTTCTGCTTGAGAAACATCATGTTCTGTGAAATTTTACCAAGCAACACCAAAACTCTCTCCCGCACCTTCAAATCTGAACTTCATTCACTAAAACAAGGTTTATAGCAAAATACTGGAAAACAGGTAGGCCTCAACAAGAACATGTTTTGAAAAAATTCCTCCAATTCTTAAATTTTTTAATCCGTTATGTATTTATGTCTCACCCCCCATCCTCCTTGCAACACTATGTTTTAGTAGGTGCTCTCAACCAAATAAATTTAGTCTCTTAATCTCAATTTTCACTTGTGTAAAGCAATAAAGGACTTGGACTAACTTTTGAATTGAGAATTTCCAGTTTGAAAGAAAAGCTGGCTGACTTCCTGCTTGAGTGTGATGAACATCCTAGAAAGCACTGACAGCAAGCACACTTAAATCATGCATTTCAGTGTGTACTTGCATCACTCACTGCAGCTGCATGTGTGAAATGCAGAACGGGGATAAAGCAGAAGTCACTTATGAAGGTAAAGTTTGACGTTTCCAACTGTTTAAGGTATGACTAAACTAAAAGATGGACCACATACCTGAATGCTGTTCAACTATGCAAAATATAAATCAAAGTGCAATGTGGTTCCAGTAACACACTAAACCTTTCATTTGCTTTAAATCACTTCACGCAACATTATTCAGTTGAACCATCTTTCCCACTCCACCGTTAATTACTACTTCCACAGAAAACACTCTCTCTTTTGGACAAAAATTTTCTTAAACAGATAATAGTCACATTAAATCTACCAATTCAAAAAGGAGCCTTTTACCAAACGAGCCATGAAATTCGTTTTACTTTTCTGCCACTGGGATGTCAGAAAGTCTGTGTCACCTTTAATAAACTTCTCCAAATGAGCATGCTGATAACTGAACAACATGACATTTCTAACAGTGAGAAGGCAGAAAACCAGAAACAATTACATTAAGAAATGAAGGGGGAAGAAGAAAAGCAGGCTGGAAGTATCTTGCTGCAAGTAAAATCTCGTTGTTAGAGTTTTGCACTCTTCTCAGGGAAAAGAGGACTCCTAGGCTTAAGAGTGGCTATGTTTCAAATGTTATGGAAACTTCCCTGTCTGACCATCCAGGAGCCACTCTGGCAGTCACACTCCCACCACTCCAGTCTGTAACTGCTGGAACCAAGGCCCCTTCAGACTGGTTGGCTCCAGTGACCCCATGGGTGCCCCTCTTGGCCCCTGTACACCCCACACTCACACAGTCAGATTGGGTTTGGCTCAGCTCTGGGTTTCCCACGGCAGAGTCACAGACATCTGGATCCTTAAAGCAATTTAATTTGTTACTAGTATCCAATACTGTTATATCCTCTTATCTGTGGTGCAATGACACAGAAACAGCTCAAGCTGGTGCCTCAAGGCAGGGACCCTCAACGAAGGAATCCCTGAGCTTTTACACCCTCACAGTCTGTTCCCCAAAATAGTCTGGGGTCTTCCTGCTGAGCCCTTGGCTCCTGCTGTGTCCCAGTGTCCGGTCACCTGGCCAGTGCCACAGGTCCCTGTGCCCTTTGCTGTGCAAAGGGTCAGCACCAGGTCACAGCCCCTTCCTTGCCTGGGGCTCCCACTGTGTCCCCTACCCAGGGCACAACCTGCAGCTCCCACTGCAGCTGCACACCCCGTACCTGCTCTCGGTGCATTCCTCAACAGTAGTTTCCTGTTGCACTCTTAATGAGACCACCCTGATAATATAGAACAGGACTGAAGTGTGAACCAACCAGTGCATCACCACCTGAAGGGCCAGAAAAATGAGCATATAGCAGTGAAAGTGATAAAGGTACTTGTTTAAGGTACTTCAGCAACATTCTCAGTCAACAGATTTACTTGCAAGTTTACAAGAAAAAATGAATTCATACTGAAAAAAAAAACTGGAACAAAAAGAATCTGACACTTTCACAGAAAGGAAAATTCCAAGTTGAGTTCTTCTCATCTTTTTGGTCACAGATATTCTCTGTTCCTTCGTATTCTCTTTTATATCATCAAAAATATAAAAGCAAACCTAAAGAAAAAAAAAAGTGACAGGTCTGCCACAAAGCAGAAGAAAAAATATCAAAAGTAAAATGAAAACAAAAACGAAACAAAAACTTTGGGAACGAATGGAATTAAACTAAAGTGGGTATTTTCAGCTGATTGATTTTTTCATTGCCATTTCCTGTTTTTCAATCAGCTCTAATCCTTGGCTGGAGAATTCAATGGAGCCATGTCAATTTATATTTGCTAAGGATTTGGCACATCATATTAAGTATTTCCCAGTGTGATCATCTCTCTAAGTTAAGTAATTAAAACATTTCATGCAAGTAGGGAGAGAATCGATATTTCAGTTTCTTGACTGATCCCAGCACAGCCAAAAAGGCTCCAATTTTCTCAAATGAGATGAATTGGAACATCTATTTGTACACTGAAAGCTTTCATGCCATACCCATGGTGCCTAACTACTCATGTACGCAACACATACCCTCTCAAAATACAGTGGGAAGTAGTAACTTATTTCATAACTTTGTCTGCTTTTATAAAGTCATGTAAACATCTATGTAGGAAGCCTTCTACCTCTTGTCTACCACACCACAGATTATCAGATCCAACAGTCCTGACTTAATCTGTACAACACAATAAAATACAACACTTTCCGCCATGGACTTCATTTTTACCTGCCTGGTATTTAAGAGCAAATTCCATTGTGGGAAGGGAATTGCAAACATCATGAGAGGTGATATGGCTGGTACCTTGATTACCACCACTCAGCTGCACTGCAGTGGAATGAAGTGATGAAATGAAGCATTCACAGATGAATTTTGTTAGAAAAAGGAAGGGGGTGAGGGAAGCAAATGCATATTTTCTGTTTTGGCTCTATTTTTTCTTGCTTTGACTCTGTCATGATTGCCATTAAAACAATATGAAGGAAGTTTTAAATTTGATTTGAGACCACTGAATATACTCATGCATTCTCACCTAGGACAAAAATCTTGTCTGTTTGCCAAACTTGTGGAACAAATTACAAGGGAAAATCCATTGAAGTTTGATTTTTTTTTTCTACTCTGGTATATGAAACAGACTGTGCCAAGTCTTGCCTTGATAAAAGAAGAGAGCCCTCACTTTGGGTCTGAAAAAAAAGGTGAAGAATTATTTAAAAGGAAAATAAGCAGAACACCATTTTGCATTTAATCCTAAAACACAGGAATTAACAGAATTCTCCTCTTTGACCAGTGCAACCCTGGATCCAGCTCTTTACAAGATGAATCTTTGATGAACATTACTTATCAAAGCTTTGTTACTAGCATCCAATACTGTTATATCCTCTTACCTGTCAGAAACATAGAAAATATTTACAAAACAAATACTTAAGCACTCCAAACCAAGGAAATTATTATAGTGAGATGGAGAAAGCTCTTCCTGAAGTTGACTGAAAGGATGCATAACAAAACAGTAAGGGAAATAAAGAAAATCTTCATAAAAAGTAACAGGTATGGAAGAAAAATTATATAGTCTGTAATTTTTCTCAGGAAAGAAAAAAATCTGTGTCTGACAGCAAGTTAACAAATATTTCTACTTCACTTCATGCTGGTGGCAATTTATTTTCCCAGTGTGTCCCCTCATCTTTAATAACTTGATGTCTGAAAAGGTTTTCTTTTTCTACCCCATGCGTCAAACTCTGGCAAACTGTTTGACCACAGGAAACTTGTAAAACAACATCAGGACATTCAAAGCACAACATAAGGTGGAGAAAATAACTTTTTGAAACTCAGTCAAGGATTACAAATTACAGGAAGAATAAGGACAGAAGAATGTATTCCATGGGAAAAAAAGACCATCAGGTGATTCAAAACAACATTTCCAGTCTGTAGCCCCCTGAACTTTCGCTATTCAGGTAAGAGATTCGAGGCCAGAAAGAACCATTCTAACTACCTTATCCAATATCCTGCAAAACAGTCCTGCAAACTGTTGTCAAGACTACAGGCTACACAATTTAAAGGATATCTCGTTTTCATTTACAAGAAGGAAACTCCTATCAATTTGTACCACTGATAATATAACTGTAAAAAGAAATAAAAATAAAATCTGCATGTTATTCCTAGTTCACAATTGTTTGACTGACTCTATTCTCATGCGTTTGGCAAGTTCCCCAGTAAGATGGAGCAAAAATAACAAACATGCCTGTCCTGGCCACAGCAACAGGTTTATTATAAAAATGTGGCAAATTGAAAACTTTCACACAAATGCCTCTAAATATAGGTGATTAATACTAAATGAGGCCTCAGCACTCCCCTAGCCACAGAGAGAGCAACAACAGCCATTCTTCCCAGGCTTGCAACAGCAAAATATCTGTACTGAACTTTGAAAAAACTGCTTTGAATATTCACCTTCAAGGGAGGAAAGAGGAAAAGCCAAGACCCAGCCCAAGTGTCAAAAGACACTGCACACTTTTTGGTCTGCTCCAGTCCACCCAACAAACTGTTCACAGAGATACCTGGTTCCAGCAGGAACCTTTACTGTGCAGATGTGTCAGATGTAATAAGCCCCTAAATACCCACCCAACTTACCAAAGACAGTGCTCATTTGCCATACTACTCCTATAGAAATAGACAGATTGGTTGAGTTTTAAATCTGCAAAAGGCTTTTTTTACATGCTTTTCTGATCAAGTTCATTTACACATGTAAATGAACTGAGCACATAAAAATAAGACACTGGTCCCTCGGAAGATCTGCCCAGGGCATGTAAATATACCTCCCACACATAACCTACATAACTGTTCAACCACTCACTGGTAAGGTAAGTGTAGACACTAAGAGCTAAACCCCAGGGCAGAAGAGTAGGACAGAATTTGCCTTTCTGCACTCCACATAACCCTGGTAACTTTTATAATTTTCCAGCTTTATACAAGGCTGCCAGATCTTTCATAGATGCTGGCAACTTAAGCCAATGAAAAGAACAGGCACATCAGAAGATAGCTGTGAGAGGACACTGGCATCACTGCATATTCTTCTACACTGAAAAGCAAATTAGAAGACACAGAGAGAGAGATAGGAAGATAAAGGAACCATGTGAACCACAACTGTGAGGAAGGAAAAGAAGAAACAGCTGTATTCAGAGAGAAGCCAGAGACCAGCAATCAATGTGCTCCATCAGAAAAGCACTGTGTTTTGTGGTCAGGGAAAGAGATTGAAGAGGAAAAGGCTGGATTCATACATTTATTCCCATCTTGGCACTGATATACTTTTCTCTACAGTTTTGATCCCCCTGCCCTGTGTCACAGCATATCCACCAATAATGGATATCAGGTCTGAATTTCAGAAGTGCTTAGCATTGTAACTCTAAATTCAGACAACAAGCGAAACAGGTACTGAAATGCTCTGGGGGAAAGCAAACAAGCACGTAAAAAACCACAGTCTTTAATTCTTACCTAACCTCTTTGAGATGTTGTGAGGATTAATTAACTAATGCCTATAAAACATTTAAAGATTCTCAGATAAAATGCTGTCGACATCAGAAAAATAATTTAAATCAAATGTCACATAACCATTGAATGTTCTTGGGAAAAGACCATGCACACAAGCTGTAAAGTAACAGTAGGTTGGCTAAAAGTACAGAGGAAAAGTGGACAATCAAAGAAAGACTTAGCTTGTTTAAAAATCTTAAGACATTCTCCCCAGCTTTTGAAGTCAAAGTTCGGTGAAAATTAGAGTAATAAGACTTGGGTAAGAAACAGACCTTATTTGCCATCATGGCACACACACAAGACAAAGGCAGGACCTGAAGAGATGACAGCACCAGCTGCCCACCACTCTCACCCCCGCCCCTTCCCCACACACCCGCACGCACACATAGATTGCCATCTTTCACCCGACTAATCCTCTCCCAGGACAGATTAACGCTTATCTGCTCAATATCCATCTGCTTTGTGATTTCAGGAGATTGTAACCAATCCCAAGGCCTTATCGGCGTCTCTGCCCCCATAGGCAGATGGGAAAAGACGGAAATCATCGTGTTCTATTAGCGATGGCAGCGACAACAGGCTAACACAGCTGCCTCCTTCCCTTGTTTCCTCATTCAGGCTCCACAGCACAGAAAGATTGCAGTATGGCAGCACAGGCAAAGCCACCTTCTCCCTCTGCTTGCTATTCACCTGAATTAATGAGTCTAGAGGGAACAGCAACTGCTAAATGATCCTTCCCAAATAAGTTTAATACAGGAGCGCTGCCGTTTCTGCCCCAGCTAAAAGATCAGAATGGATTAGGGAGACAGGAAGCAGAAAGGAAAGCCTTCAACTATTAATATTTAGGCATTTCAGACATCTGCAGATGTGCAGCACAGAAACCAGTAAATAGACCTGCTACAGCAGTTTGTTATCCTCTGGTCATCCACTCTGGTAGGGGAAACAACACACACCCATTCTCTGGACATCCCTACCTGGAGGTTGCTTTCTCTACCTCTCCAGGGCTGCATCTACCCTTGAATTCAAAACAATTACAGGCAAAGTGGGATAATAAAATTACATCAAGGTGCACAGTTTATTTGCAAAGGAAACATGTCTTCAGCTGCACACCTAAATGGAGCTACAGTCTTTATGTTCATACAAATGAAAGAAATTGATTTCTGCCCTTCCATGTTCCTCATCCTTTTGTGTTCAGTCACTAGAAAGACAATAGTAATGATTTTATTTGCAGAAATCTAAAGGAGGGGAGTGAAGGGAAATAAATCTTTTTACCCATTAAAAATCTCAATGCTATTTAAAAATATCTTACCGAGTATTTCTTGAAGTAATACCCCAGCCTCTTATAACCAAAATACACAAGACAAATGTGAGGGTGAAAGAAAATATTGTTTGGGTTTTGTTTTTTTTTCTAATTAGTTTCCCTTCACAGTTAGAGCATCTTATAAGTTCTGGCAATGTGTGTTCTTCCCATGTTTCTCTTTATTCATGTGAGCCACACCAGTACCTTAAAACAGACTTCCACTAAAATGTTTAGTTAGGCACAATAAAACCCACTCTAGAAAGAATAAGGTGATTTAAGAATCCAACTAAAATACCACAACTTGATTAGATTTTGAATACTGAATACTTGCACCAAACTTCTCAAAATCCACAGACAAAGCGATAATTCTTAACATGAAAACACAACGAGCAAATTCATACTGGATTCTGTCTGGCTGCCCACTGCAACTCATCAACAGAAATATCTATAATCCCAGAGCACAGACACAGTAATACTTGAAACCTACATAAATATGTTCTTACTCAGTGAACAAAGACCTCAAATCCAGTAGGATGTGTAAGCCTGAAGTCATATGTGATACTTCTTCTTGGAAACAAGACAAGTTTTCTAATCTGAAGGAGAAGTGGTGAAGCAAACTACTACAGAGACAAAACATATACAGGAACTATCTGAGCAAATCCCAAGGCACTTTTCAAAAGGTGAGTATTGAAATGTAGCACCTTTTATGGTAAAATGTGATAGCCCTTTACTAAAGGGGGGCAATAGCACAAAACTGCTTAAGACAGCGAGAAAAAGGTGATTTCCCAATGTGGAATTCTGCCCAGAAAACTGGGTCTAAAATCTTTTCTTTCATTAAATGGCCTGATGGGCTCTTTAAAAACTCCAAGTGGGAGTTTTGTACATTTCCACGTACACAAAAACTCAGTGGCAAATATGCTATTTGAAAAAAACAAAACAACAAAATGAAACAAAAGGAACACAACAGACACTGTACATAAAGTAGAAAGGCACTGTCTGAAGAAGCAAAAGAAAGCATAAGAATACATTAGGCTGTTTCTAAAAATGTCCTTAATACACATACCGAAAAGCTCTATTCCCAAAAATATCCCCTGCATACTGCTTCCAAACAGCAAAACCCACAAAATCGAGGAAACATAATGTTTTTAATAATGTAAAAAGTCACCATATAGCAGGTCAATGATCCATTAACTCTCCTGTGACAGTCCTTTGTTCCAGTCCCTTATGAGCTGAGGGAATAGTTGGCTGAAACAGTATAAGAGACTATGCTACTGATCTTATACTGTTGTTCTAATAAATATGGACTCCTCGCTGCATCTGGAGGGTAAAAGCATGCAATAATGCTCATAATAAACAAGAAATAGTATTAACTCGCTCTTTCACAGATGAAGAATGAGGTATTTTAGCCAGTTGAATCTCACTGTTTTCCATGGATGACAGATACTTAAATGTCTTTAAAGGTCTAGGATTTTGTGAAGAAGAGGAAAAATGGGGAAAAAAACCAAAACCACAAAATGAATCTGCTGGACACCAGGGAGCACACATCCCATCCACTGGCAGAAGTCTCACCTGCCTCCTACCATTCAGTGCAGCCTGAGAATTAAGTACATACTGTATCTCCTCTACAGCCATAGATCCTAGGAGCAAAAGTATGACCACTAAGGAAATGAAAAGTAAGTTCAAAGACCTCTCTGGAATCCTGTGTTGTAAGTATCTTTTTCAGAAGCACAAGTCATGACAGAAGGAATCCCATAAAATCTAGCCTCCGGGAGGCTTTACCTCACATGGCATGTACAAAGGAAGGAAGAAGGAGGTATAAATTATTCCCTTTGGACATTGTCTGTGTGTCTAGAAGAACTTAACCCTAATGGTAATTCTGTAAGAGAATCTAGATCTGTTGTATGAATAAAGGAGATGTGCACTGGGCTTCTCTGGATTTGCAAAAAACTTTGGTCTTGCTCTCCTGTGAGTGCTGACCAGCTTCTGTTCCAAGATGAAAAGGTGTAGCTCCTTCAAACATCAGCCTGAAAATAGAGCACAGCTCCAGTGGGAGCTATGAGACTTTGTATTCCTGCCTAACATCTTCCCTCTGTCACAGAGAGGGAAAACACAGTCTCACCGTGGGGCCCTGCTGCTCTCAGAAGTACATGTATACATTATGAATGACTGATTTAAGGAGTCACAGCAGAGGACATCCTCTACAACATAATCACTAGGTAACCTTCCTCGGTACCTATTAACATTTCCCCTGTTGCCCACTTCAAAGCTTGTAAAACAATCATAAATATTGAGTAAACACACTAATACATTTTTTAAAACGGCCTGGAAAAGGCTTTGATTTGATAGTATGCAAGAGAAATTACTGAGCTTTAACTCTTGCCAAGCATTTTTAAATGATTCTTGAAAGAATGACTGAGTTGAAAGAAGAAAACTACTCACCTAGAGGTCAGCTTTCTAGGCTACAATGCTCAGTGCTAGCCAGCATATGCAATCGCCTGAAGGAATTATCCCAGCCTTTCCCTACTCCAAAATATAGTTTCTGGTGTAGCTTTGGCAATGCTCAGTTCAGGCACTTGCAGGTTATGATCAAATTATATCATGTTATGATCAGCTTATGTCAGGTTGACATGTAAATATTCTGGCTGTTTTTGCTTACTAGTTTGCTGGTAAACAAATCTACTGAAATTTTTTTTAACCCTACAGTCAAGCTTTAGTTATGAAGAATTATCTGTATGTCAGCTCTGCATAGGCACCTTTTACATCAACTGCCCAAGTTTGGGTTTGTGGGTTTTTTTAATTAGTTTGACACATTCAGGAAAATGATTGATGGATTTTTTACCCTCCTTTCCAGGAAATAGTTCCACATTTCTGTCAACAGTCTCCCTAAGAGCCACATTACATGACCTGGAAAACTGGAAAGTATGGTCCTTTCTAGCACTGCCTTCCCTTTCTGTTTGCTTCACATGGGAAGACCTGCCAGACACAGATTCACATACTCCAATCTGATCTGAGGAAGTGGACAGCGTTTTGGATTAGGCTGTGTCTCGAAAATAACACTGTGGTGAAAGCTGCTTCACAACCCTCAGTGAGCTGTTCCCACTCTCTTCTCATACTGTATGTTCTCCTTGCCCTGTCAATTGACTGCATTGAGGCAATGCTCATGCAGCACAGTACAGCTGGCACACTGTAGTTCCTGATTATGAATTTTATTATTTGCATGATTCATCTGGAGCAAGAACTTCCAATCTCCTCAGGCACTACAGACTCACCAGAGAACCTTGCAAAGACAGTGGTCAGCACTGTAAGGAAGCAGCAGTTTATCATCAACACCTGCTTTCCTTTTTTTCTTCCAGATGTATCTTCAGCCACCTAGATTGATCATTCTTCCACAATTACATCTCATTCAAGCCATGCAATAACTACTGTTTCATAAATACCTGATGTCTGCGACAGTCAGACATGTTAAACATGTTAAACCTCCACTTCTTCTGCATCTTTTATCTCCTTTCCTCACTCCCTTTTCTTCCATTACATCTTGCACAGCACAGCTTGTTAACAGTACAGCTTGTTATCACACACTTGGTTCTTGCCCCTTCTCTGTTCTCTTAACAAGCATCTCAAAACAGAAGCAGACTTGCAAAGACTTCCAACTCCAGTAACTGCAGACACTGAGGCTGCTTGTGTATGTCTGCTGCCTCAGCTCGTGTCTTTAGCCTGTCATCTCCTCACATTAAATCTACCATCTCTTTACACAGCTAATAACACCACATACAAGCAACTGCACTGTTCTCACACTCTCATTTTCAATTCACAAACATGCAAGATCTACAGTCTGGTGCACTGCAGGATTTGTCAAGTCCTTCTGGTCAAGGGAGTGTCCTGATTACAGATTCTACAAACTGGGCACGTGTCAAAATGCTACAGCCATCAGATTAAGACTTTCTGGTTTTTCAAGAAGCAAGGGAGGTTTTTCAGATTACAAACTTTATATAATTGTACTGTAAGTCAATATATTTTAGGTCTTTTCCCCTATTAGATGTTATACTGAGCATGATTTGGTGGGTTTGCCTACTGGGACCCCTACTCTTGCTGATTTCACACTGGTATTTGGCATAGAAATCAAGCTATAGGCATTGGTCCATATTTCCTACTCTCTCTGAGAATGGTTTGTGCTTCTCCATCTGCTCGTCTGACTGGACGGATGTCTAGGAATAGTAATAGTCCTGACTCCTTTGCCCACATCCTACATATTCTAAGGTTTCACTGGGGAGAAGTGATGCCATTTTCCACTATTTCTTTCACCAAGAGTTACGTCAAGGTTAGGGTCAAAAATGGCAAGGCAGCAGCTGGCTACTCCCTTCAGGAGTTTGGCTGTAATGCTTTCTTCCTCTTCTCAGAAAGTGCTGAGTGTAGATTTTTCCTTCAACAGGGGAGGACCTAATAATCCCCTGGTGGGTGATACCATCTGTCTGTTCACAAACACATCGTGACATCAGAGATACACAGAATGGGCTGGTACACAATGAGCTCTGAGGCCCACAGTGCCCTCACCAGTGGGCACCCACCCTATGATGAGTGGTCATGCCTGTAGTCACCCCCATATCTTCTGATAGTAAAACAATTTAGAGGATTGGAGTCTGTTCCCATTCACTGAAGTCAATACGGTGGCAGGGATCTGCACCAGCTGAAGTATGGGCCAGCTAACTTCTAGGCTGATGCAAAATTATGCCCCAAACAGCAAGTCCTTGAGGGGCCTTTCTGGAGAACTGCCATTCTAATACAGTTCATGGAGTGAGGAGCTGGAGCTTGGAAGAGATGCCTGGAAAAGAGGTGAGGGCAAGGAGGGGTAAAGGAGGTTGACAGGCTGCAATGACAGCTACTAAATCTTACTTTCCCAATGGATGTTTTCAAGTGTATGTTTAATTGATATTCTTACATGCCTCTGGCTACAGCACTTACTGCTTTATTCCATTAGGACTCCCAGTTTACAGCATTACATTATTTGGAAAGATGAAACAGGAAGAATTCAGAAATAATGCAATAAATAATTCCAGCCCTCCTGCCTTTCCTCCTGTCTACACCTGAAAACACAGCTCTTGTTTTTCTGTTGCAGCCAGTACATTACATGTCACCCTTAGGACATTTGCAGTAACTTTTGGAGAACAGAAATGAACTTTCCTTTGCCATGGAGCACAGAGATAAAATGTTCACCCATGGGGAAAAGGAATCAATATATAGATTACAACAAAAATATTCACAAAGGTGTCCCATCACTAGAACATCTGAAGTACAAAGTGCAGGCAAGTTTGCACCAGTAAAGGCTTTTACATCGCTGGCAAAGAGCTCTTTAATAGTGGCCATCCTGGATAGAACCAAATGAGACTCAGATCTGCACCACTGGAGTCTCTGCCTCAGGGGGACAAGTGCATGTTTCTCAAAGTGCTGGAGCCATTAAGCCAAAATGCTATTCTGGTTACTCTGCACCACAGTGAGAAGGTTTCTGAGGGAGAACAGGTCGGCAGGACCTCAGTAAGCTTCCATTTTTCCAGGGGTACGGGAGAGAGAACACAGCCCAACTGCAAGGAATAACTGCATCCAGCAGCATTTCCAACTTCTTCATAGCAACTAGGGAGCCCAAATCAAGGCTTTTTTTTGTTTTAGTGGTCACTGGTGACATTACAAGTGAACAAATGAACAAAGTAGCAAAAGCTTCTAAGTTTTATCACTTCTAATTCAAGGCAGATATGAATGGCTTTTCCAGCCCTTCTAAGATAGGCAACCTTAATTCTGCATTCCTAGTTTCCCTATTTGTTCCTGATTTTAATGGTTTAAAAGCAATTACTGATACACACAACTGGACAGTTACAAAGAATGTGCCTAAAGAAAAAAGAAGCAGCCTTTGGGATTTGACTGCACAACTTTGAGATGTACCTGTCAGAGTCCTGTCCTAATCAGACTCACATCCACTGTCACCCTGAAGGAAGTCCCAACATCACAGTGAGCTAATTTTTTCCACTGGAAAACATAAATATCACATTTCTGCAAAAGTGGTAGGTTCACAGTCCAATGGTTAGTACACATCTGCTTAAGGCTTCAGAGTAGAGGAATGGATAGCATTTTCCTTATACCTACTCAATTCCCAGAGGATGGATGTTCTTCTCAGTACTACAGGAGGAGACTGAAATATGGTTTCCATCAATCAGGAGATGGGGTGAACAGGACTACAAGGTCAGGAAAAAGGACCAAGCTTTCTTGTTGTTAGAAACAGAAAATTAAAATGCATGCTCCAATACTAGATGTATCCATAAGAATTATCAACAAAATTACTTTCTTCAATATAAAAAAAAGGTTTTGCCTACTATCTATGACTACTGCAAGTTCTACATCCTCAGCCATTTTTCTCAGGGAGGTTATTGAGGGAGATTTGAGTATTGGAGCAAGTTCTCACACTGCCATAATGCTGACCCACAGAGATTTTAGTGAAAGAATTACAGTGTTGCCACAACAAAGCTGCAATCCTAGCAGTCCCAAGATATCTTTAGGATGTGAAAAAAACCAGCATGTACATAAAATCCTTTTATCAGCTAATAACAAATACTACCACTATTTTCTTATTTAATGTTCAGACATCAGCTATAAAGCAATAAAACATCAGTCTGAAGTTACTCCTCTCTTGCCCTTCTCCCCAATGAAATTACCATATATAAAGCAGAGATATTAATAGTACTTGCAATTATACAGCTCTGAATACATACAAAGCTGAGGATCAAACTCTGAAAGTTACTTTGTGCTATCAAACCTCATCTAAACATACACGAGTTGCAAGCAAGCAGGCTTCTGCATCTCACAGGACAGGAATATGAAAAAGCAAAAGTTTTATAAACTGCTCCCAAAAGGTGTTGTTGGTTTGTTTACTTATCAGTTTACCTTTGGACAAGTACTGTTGCTCTACGCTTCTGTTTTGTGTAAATAATTAAAGAGGAATTTACTATAGTACTCCTCCTTGAAACAGTGTCTTCTAATGACACACACAATATATGGATGGAGAAGACAAGAGGAGAGAAGAGATGCAGTAACTTTTCACACTGCTAAGGTCATGGCAACCTTGAGTGCTCCTCTATGGAAAGATCTGGCATCCTTTCTTCAAGAGCTTACACCTATCACAAGGGTCTGCTTGCAGTTAACTCCGTGAAAGCCTTCTGGCACAGCAGAGCCATGCTCGGCAACACAGGATTTGCACAAGAAAAGGGAACAGAGTGAAGAAGGGGCAACCTGACAAACAAACATACAACCACCCTATTTTCAAAATGTGTTCAGCAGCAATAAACCTCACTGATACCAGCTCCAGCTCAAAGCCTGGGAAGCCCCAGCCCCTGCTGCTACGATCTGTGATGGGCTGTCTGTACAAAACCAAGCCAGGGCTTGACGCAGCAGACCCACAGGAAGCTAAGGGCTACTGTGAAAAATTGCTTTGCAATGCACGTGTCCTGCTCAAAGCCGACTCTGCTTCCTGCACCTTGAGCATCAGAAGGGATTTAATTTCCCTGCAAGGGCCCACGAGAAATGAACAATACAATGTGCACAGTGGGCATAATCCTTGACTCTTGTTGACGCCACACAGAAATCCATTCTGTCTTCTTTTAATCCTTGTGCACAGCCGAAGCTTGCATGATGAAGCTGAAGGGACAGGAGCTATTTATAGCCTTTAATTTCATCCTGCATCAGTGGATTTTCAGGCAAAGGAAACAGAGCTTTTAGCTTGTTTCCCTTTTTAACCTGTTCAGCGCTCACAGCTTGGAGAAGTCAAAATGGTTTTATTTCAGAGTCATTTAATGGTTTCAAGGAAATAAATATCCAAAAAATAGGTCAAAACCACTAACGGTTCGAAGGCACGATTTCCTCACAGGACAGGAGCAATGCAGGGTTTCCCACTGCTGCCCCTACAGCTCTGCAGATGTAGTGTAACATGGGGATATGCAAAGTAATATAGCTCCCCACAGCTTCAAGGGCTACGCAGGCAAACGGCAAACAGAGGGACGCACCTATCCCTTCTACCCTGCTTGGTCCTCAATTCTCATTTTCTGGTTTGTTTTCCGTTTTCCCCCTTTCAGCTGTGTAGTCTCCTGCTCCACTGGCACCCTTTTCACTGTGGTCACACCATTAGAGCGGATGAGTTTCATGCAGGTACACAAAGCAGACTGAGAGCTGCCTGCGTGAGATAAGAGACCTCCAGAGAGACTGGAGCCTCCTAAGCCCCCTAATCCACCAGGCATGCAACACCCGCCGCTTGGAGCAGACCCGACGGAACAACTCACAGCAGCTCAGACCTTGCACACCAAGTTCACACTTTTTGTCTGCATTTTTACAAGCTCATTGCCTATTCAGTGTTTTTCTCATTACTTTTGTTTCCTGGGATTTGACATTCTAAATCTGGGATGTGATCTATTTTGCTTTGTCAGGCATGAGTGAAACAGACACAAGGCATCTTTCTTCCCTTCCCATGAGCAGGGGAATAAATTTTGTGAACATGTTTCTACTAAAAGCTGTTGGTGAACATGAATTTGTCTTTGCTTTGTCTACAAAGCCCCATTCCTGTAAAACTGAATAGCCTAATGTGCATTTGTAAAGTACATGCAAGAAGATACATTAAAAAGCAAGAAAAAATTCTAATAAACATTCATGAAAACATCCATAATCTGAAACCAGTCAGCAAGAAACTAAAACAAATGCCAGTGAGAAAATTAAAAAGGAAGAAATATAGGTATTAAAATCACATGGTCAAACTGATTAACAAGTTGCTGATTTAGCCATGCAAGTTAATACTTGAATAATTAAGTAGCATACCTATCCCAATGACCACTCTACACAGCCATGGCTGGCTGGCTAGTCCCATGCAATTGCTCTGGAAGCAGAGCTGGCACAGGGGTGATGAATAACTATCTGAGATTAAGGAGCAGGCTTTGACCCATCTGAAAGCCCAATGACATTCAAAAAGTCTAGCTGAACAATTTACGTTTCAGATGAAAACCCCAAACTTGCACCCTGCTAATCCATGGTAACAAAAAATAAAAATAGAAATCAGTAACAGGAATCAAACCATGAGACAAACCCAAGCAGCACAAACTCTTTTAACAGAAGACTAGCAGCACAACATCACACTGAGTGACGAGCAGAAAGCCAAAATCACCAGAGGTGGAACACAGGTGTGCAGTAAACTGTACTTCTGCATTACAGCTGCAAGACCAGGCCAGTGCTTTTTCTAAAATTAAACCCCAGACCTGGAGATCAGTTTTTGGTTCCTCACATACTATACTGAAAAAAAATTCATAGCTTTGTTGTGTTTCCCTTTTTATGTTTTTATTTTTTTCAGCCCAGACCATGGGAGTTAATTCAAATGTGTGAAAAATAACAATAAATCCTTTCTTTTTTTCCTCCCTCTCTCTTTATACTTCCCCTCTGCTTGATCTTATCTTAATTTCTGAAGAGCCTCCATGGGGGATATATTTTAATTTTAAAACTAAACTTACTACGCCGAATGACTGATGCTATAAACCTTTACAACTTTAACAAAGGCCACAAAACTTTACTGACTGGTAATTGAAGTATGTTATATCTTTTTTTTTCTCTCTTTTGTTAAGTTTTGAGTCAAATCTCTTTACTGAGGATTACAAATTCACCCTTACTTCCTGCTCAAATGTTAGTATTCACACTGAGTCAGGATTTTTCAAATTAGTTTAAGAAAATTGAGCACCCTATAGCCATGGTCCTTCAAAAAGAACAGATACCTTACCCCCTCAGGAACCTAAAAGATCCTACATGTAGTCAAATCCTTCTCTCAATTACACTGGTGAAATGAACCCCAGAGGGGTTCTGCAGATATGTCACAGAGGCCATGAGCTCAGATTTAACTTCTGAAGAGGGACATGCACAATATATCTTTCCTGAACTGCAACATTTGAGGAAGTATTGATCAGGTTAAACTACTGGACTGGAAATAAGATAGGATTTTGAAGGGAGATGCACGCATACATACATAAATAAATATACAGCTATATAAAAATTAATAATCTTTATAGTTACAATACTGTTCTATATCAATGGACAGCATTTCCCCAACAAACAGCAATGTACGCCTCAATGCAGCTGTTCTGACGTTGACTTGGAATACATTCAATATGAAAGGAATCTTGTACCTTGCTCCTTCAGCCCACCCAAACATGGACTGCTATGATTCCTGCATATTCCTCACAACCTGGCCCTCAAATAGAGCATTTGTATATACGCTGAATAAACAAAACAAGGAATCCCTTGAATCCATGGAAGAAAACTTGTTCTAATACAGAAGAAAGTCCAGAAGAACCAGGCTGTTTGGGGAGGAGGGGAAAGCAACATCAGTAGACATATACAGATAAATTCCATGACCAGACTTGCAAAAATAAATAAAAAAACAATTTTATATAAGCATCTTGTCTGAGTTTGCTGGAACTGTTCTGTGAAAGAATCAATATGATTTAGATAAAGGCTTAGGCTTTAATAAATAATTTCCCCTCTCCTCATCTACCTGCTCCATTAATCTGGCCTTCCCTCTCCTGCCAGATCTCCTGAAAGGACATAATCTCCTGGTTGCGACATCAGTGTCTGCGGCTGCGGGGAATGGTTGGCAATAGCACTAATGCAGGATTACGGTCAGCATGTGGCCCTGTGTGCCAAGGCAAGCACACAGATGTGGGGAATGATCCTCAGCTGCATCTAAGTGCTTGCCCCTGTTCAAGCTCACCACTGGAATAACACACCCCGCAGGGCTGTGGAGCAGCTCTGCAGGAGGACAGTGCCTCCTGGCAGGACCAGTCATCTCATTGGCACCGATCCCGCACAGACAGCTGAAATCCTGCATGGCTTCTACATTCAATCTCTTTACAGAGGCAAGTTTGGGAAGCTGGCCTGGCTGTCCTTGTTGCAAGGCCTCATGAGGGTCTGTTCCAAGTCTCTGCCTGGCCTCATTTCATCATTATACTTATTTTCCTATCCAGTATCTGCATACCTGAAAACACATGGATTCCGTGGAAGTCATTCCTTCTTTCTTTATTCAACAGATTATGTCCATATCTTTACTGACACATTTAAAGAAAAAGAAAACAAGATCAGAATAGTTTTCTGACTGAGAACAAGACCCACTGAGTTCAGTATTCAAAACGGAACAGTTTACCCTGGCAGATCTAGCCTGAACATTTTGCATAAAACCAGGGTAAACCTCATCAACATCCAGAGTCTCTTCATCACCCAAATCTAAGTGAAACTCTGCTGGCATAACGCTTCAATGTACTACATCTCTGACATAAGCACAGCATCTACATCTGAAACAGAAGCCATCTGAATTCAAAACTTCCTGTCAAGTACAAAACAACACAAATATGGGAATCAAGTTTCACTTTGTACGTATGACTGTACACATGATGATGAACAGGAAAAGCACATTCCAGTTTTAGAAGTATAAACAGTACATCATATACTGTATAAATAGTAAACTACATATATGTATCAGAAACTACCCTTAAAACTAAAATGACTTTTCAAAACATGATCCACAGATCAACCTTCAATAGATGCAGTTATCGCTGCTGCAACTCTCTCTCCACTTTCAACAGAATATTTTTTAAAGTAATTTTAGGCATAAATAAGGCATAACAAGAATCACCCCAAAGAAATTTCCTGCTTTTGTCCACAGCCCTTCAAGGAATAATCTCCTTGCCACATACTCATTTATAGAGTTCCTTATGAATGAGTAATGACAGTAACACGAGATACTTTTGGGACACTACGAACCAAATCTTCATTATGTGGAGAAACACAAGGAGGCAAAATGAAGAGCTAATTCCTGCACACTCCACAGTTCAGAATGGCTTCTCAATCTGTGCTCCAGGATGCTGTCTTTTTGTCTGTTACTGTAAACCCTTCCAACATAATGAATAATTAAAAGGAGCTAGATTACATGGTATATCACATTAATGACCAGAAAACAGGCGTTTATATCATCTGCCCACTTCTCACTTTTATTACCTATAGCACTGCTGACCCCAGTCACCTCCTGAGTGTTATTCCCATTGAACCTCCTCTCTACTGCCTGGAGCCAAGAGCAGTAATGACACATAGCTTAAAACAGAAGTCATCGGCAATGCATCAGGTTGCCCTGAGTTTTGCAGTTCTCAGTGTTTTCTCTTTCTGTAACATTTTCTCATACTTCTTCTGTAAACATGGCCATGGTTTCTTAGCAACTATCTATGCTTTTCCTAAACTGTATGCGTGTTTATAATTCCAGTATACTGGGTGGAGAAATATGATTGATTGATGATTTGACCAGTGGAATTAAGAGGTGTTGATTTCTACCTCCAATCCACGGTGATTTGTAAAAACATATAAATAAAGGCAGAGGGTTCTGCCCTGTCTCTCTTTCTGCTCTCCCCATTTGCTGGTTCGGTGTGGTCCTTTATAGGCTCTCCTTGGGCTCCTCGGCCTAGTCGGCCGGCCTGACCCAGTGCTACAGCCAGCAGTGCTCTCCAGTTTGGAACTGCTGCAATACCACTTGTAACTGCACCTACCTCAATGACCACACAGGCTCTGAAAAGGCTGTTTCTCAGGTTTTTCACAATAGCATGCTCCTTGGCACAGACCAAGCATGGCAAAACTTAATTCCAGCAATAACAGATCTCATCAGTTTGTGGAAATGTGGTAGGAACAGAAACTTGATTAGCAACCCTGCATGCCACTAACATTCAATGCAATCTGTCTTCTTTTCTGAAGAACAGCATCAGTCTCCATAGATTGGCCAGGAAAGACAGGAGGAGAAAAAACAAAGTGGAGAGACTTTCAGTGGCAGGGCATATCTGAACTTAGATTTGCTGTGGAGTAGTAGGCTTAGTATTCACAGTAAAGAACTCAGACTAAAGTAAGGTAAATCCTCAATTAGTTAATGTAGTATCCAAGTATGATGCCAGTAAGAGAGGAATGTGATATCAAGAGAAGAATTAGCAAGGCAATTAGCTCATAAACTATTTATGAGAAGTAGCATTTCCTTTCTCTACAAATAATTTCATCTTGTTTTTATTTCATGCCAGCCTTTCCTCGAAGGCCCCTTCCCCATTTTCTCAGCTATGTAACAAGAAAAAAACGAAAAACACCGCAGATCACAATATCAACTATTTACAGCACAGTCAATCGCACAAAACCCGCAAGTGTGTCCAGCACATCTGCCACCATCCTGCAGGCAAACAAAAAAAAAAAGGGATCCAAGATATGCAACAAGATTTTCAGCATGTGAGTTGCAATGATGTATTTGCAATGCAGCATCACAGCTACAAACCGCCCTACAGGGGCACAAGCAGATGGCTTGATATTATTCTCCAGACCTTGGATTGCCAAGTGGTAACAGGGCTGTAAATCACTGCCTTGAAAAAAACCAGACTGGAAGTGTAAATGTGTGGGTTTATTTCTCTATGAAAACATGCATGGTATATCTACATTGCTGCCCATTGTACAAATATTTTCTTCTTCAAGAGGCTCTACATGTAATGTTTTGGCTTAAGTGGCCAGCCTCCAGTAGCCCAGAGAAGTAGTACTTGCTTGCAGACATTAGTCAGAAGGATAAGCCACATTTCAGAAAGAAGAGACTGGAGATGGATTCAGATTCTCTGAATGTTGAATGAAATATTTCTGATCACCTCAGTTCCCAAACTATCATGATCCTATCCGATATATATGAAATATTGTAGAGGAAATGTTACTTTCTCTCTATTTCTCAAAATAGTTAAATTTCCTCTTAATCCCTGAACTCTCCACTGCTTATACAACAGTCTAGGCTGTAACTAACTCCAGACTGCCACTACCGTCAAACTGCACCGCACTTTGCTACCTTATCCCTGCCCACTTCAAAGATCTGAAGTCAGTAAAATGCTATCTGTTGAGAGCAATAGTTGTGGATCAGGATTTGTAGGCTCTCGGAAGCTGTACCCAAGCTCTCATTTGGCATTTTTTTTTGTTTTTTTCTCTAGATTAATTCAGTCCATGGGATCTGAGACATTTTAGATAGTATTGTTGTTAATCGGGGGGGGGGGAAGGAAGAGCAGAGGTGGCAGCATTGAATAATTATGCTTAAGTACCCTATTAAAGGATGAATTATTTAATCTCTATCTTGTTACAAAACAGTGAATAAAATGCAAAAGGATTGATTTCAATAGGTGCTGCTGGTAATATTTCACAATTGAAAATCTGAAACTGAAGAAATAGGTTTTTTCCCAAGTGGGTTATGGACCAAAAGTTGATGAAAAATTCTAATGTATGGAACAATCGTAAACCTAAAAAGAGAAATCAATCATAAACTGAGCAAACTTCTGAAGTGGCAAGGGGAGAGAAAACACTACTTCCGCACAGCTAGAAAGATGGCAATATTATTTAACACATGAAAAATGAGACCAAACTCAGAGTTTCTATAACTGGTGATGTCCCAAAGATACATTATATTTCCTTTTTATCCTCACTTCCTCGCCAAGAGGTATAAATGTCACCTTCACTTCCTTCTCCGTCTCCACAAGGTCAGGGAGCTTTACACCCTTCTTCCTGGGATGACTGTGAAACTTGCCTGTTCAGCACACTGCCACAGAGACTATTGATCTCTGCAGTTGTACCAAAGTCAATGACAGCCCCCTAGAAAAGAGTTACTTGGAGAAGTCTGCCTAACTAGAGAAACACAGTCAGGAGAAACATCTGAAAATAAGTGTGATTACAGAAGGGGTTTCAAGAAACATCCCCTTAGAAGAATTTTGAGAATGACTGATGAAAACCAAAGATGCATACTGTTTTGGTGGTGACCACATTCAAAGGAAAGAGACTAATAAACCATTCAGTCAACATCCCACTTGTCTCCCAGGGCAGCCCAACAAGGATGAAAATGCCTGTGTGCCAGTCAGTATGGTTACTGAAACAAGCTTTAAGGATGAGACCCTCAAAAATTGCCTGAATGTCTTCAAAGAACAGAGAATGCTAATGCTGTAAGGCCAAATGATAAGCTTCTAATAGCCAGTACTGAAATCGGTTTCTTAATCACTCCTTAATAGCAAATTGGTTTTTGGAAGTCTAATAACTTAAAATCACCAAGATTTTAAATACTAGCCCTGAATGAAAGACACTGGAAGATATTCTCTGCTATTAAATCTATAAATAGACTCAAAATTTAGCCTAGTTTGTAATTCTCACTGATATGCCCAACAAGACAATTAAAGTGTTTTTGCAGATAGAATGGTTTTCTTAATAAGCAGCTCAGACACCAAAATCTCCAGTCAGTTCATAACTGCTTCATTAGCACATTCAACTTAGGAACAATTGCTTACTTGAATTACGTACGTAGCTTAGTCCTTCTTTTTTTCAGAAAAGTTAACTATTAAAGATTAATCTAAATTAAATGCATTTATCCTCTTGCATTATAAACTTGGAGGAAAAATGAAGAGATCCTGAGATGCAAGAAGCGCTGACATTTAAAAATCACCAGCACCATCTATCACTGAACTCAATGTAAGCACAAATCTGGGGAATTATTCCATGAACTAGTGAGCAGGTGGATAAATCTTCTCAGTAACACATTCAAGGTCTCCCTTACAACACAGCACCCTGATTTTCAGTTTAGGAAACAAAGGGAACAGGCAAAAGGTAAGACCTATAGGTAGGCATAAATTCAGGTTAGGAGTAAAAGGGAAATCTGGATTTTTCTCATTGTCACAACAAAAAGACAGCTCAAACCTGGCTTACTCCTTGTGTTCTTGCATGGATGACACCGTGATATTGCCAAGTGTAGCATGTTGCACTTGGAATTGGGCCTACCCAACTGCATTAAAATTCTGATTCAGAACATTAAGGATTAGATTTATAACCTATCCTACACGGACTGCAGAAACACTGTCAAACTAAAAATGGAGGCTTTGACATCACTCTGTGAGTAAGAGCACAAGAGCAATAGCAGTTCTGTGTCAGCTGCAAACATGACATTTTTCAGGAGCAGGGAAGGGAACGAGCGGATGCATCCGCACTCGCTGGAGCAGACAGGCAGGCACACACACAAAGACCCAAATCTATCCATGTGCCAGCAGTCACTGCTCTGTCTTCCTGGGGAAGCTACACCCACTTACGCTGATTTGCTCTGCAGATACTTTTAGAACCAGACCAACCTGTGCAAATCCACAGAACCATAAAATCCAGTGGAGCAGTGCCTGTGTGCAGCAGAGGAGAATCTGAATCTTGCTGTACCTTTGACTGAAAGGTTTTACGAGGGAGGGAATTCCTTTTCTTTCAGCTTATTTAAATGACCTGCTGTTACTATGGTTACTCTTAAGGCATTTGAAATCTGACTGCATGATGCAATTGGTGAAATGACAAGGCACAAAAATTGATGTTCCTGTGAAACAGGCTGCTCACCCAGGACAGAAAACCAACAACTGTAAATAGCTGATGTGAGGATCTCGTATTTAGCCCATTGGCTCCACCTCAAACACTTTCAGTTCTATTAAATTAGCATTTCCACTGTAGCTCTCTTGGTGACATGGGGCACAAGTGCTTTTGTTTCAACAAAGACCACTGTGTGAAGTTCACTCCACTGAGGTTTTAAGACAATAGAGAAATGCCATTCAAAGAGCAGGAAACAATGCGCTATTATCTCTCTCATTTATCTGGCCTATCCATCAGACAGAGAGCAAGAAAATCTTGTTGCTTTAACAAATTATGTCATAAATTGCAAAAGAGGCTGCACTCTCTCATCCTGCTATGGCTGCATTTACTGAGTGTTAAGGAGACTTTCTCTGAGTCCTTGGGCTCCTCCATTTTTCCTCACAGGCTTTATGAAAATACTGCACCTAGCATTATAACAAAAGCCACGTTAAGCTATAATGAGTTAATCAACAGAATATGGGAACACAGAAGCAGCCACTGATCGCTCTTGAGCACAGTTACTTATACAAATACCAGTGTAGACATTTTCAGCCTAATAAAACGTGTTATTTTAATAATGTAGAAAGTGTTGGTGTAACTTTTTCATCCACATTCGTTTTAATTCATTAACCTGCCCCAGGCTGACTACTCAATAGCTTACCACTTCTTCTTCATCCTTAGCCTGCTATCATGTGTGACAACAAAACAAGGAAAAAGATGGAGGAAGAAGGAATTGTTTGTTAAATGATGGCTTCAGATATAAGTTTTCCATTATTATAACTGAAGTGTTACTTTTCCAAACTACAAGAGTACAATACTGATGTCAAAAAACACAACTCTAACGCAAAACAGAAAGACAGGCCTGCTTTTTTTATTCAGCATCTATGACCTAAGTTGGGGATGCCCATTTTTGCCCGGCAGCAGAGGCTGCCATGATAACACCTCCAGTAAGGCATGGAATTGCCATTTCAGGCCCTCATCCGACATCACTGATGCCCCTGATGCCCAGTGCCCCTGGGCCACTGACTCCACAGGTCTAAGGATTAAACCTTTAGGTCTCAGCACAGTTGCCACATACCACAGGAGTAATACCAACTGAAGGTTTCTGGCAGCAAGGGACACAAAAGTTCATGGTTAAAAGATGTTCACTTGGCCTTCTGAAGCTTCCACTTTTGATAACGCCTCTCAAAAGCTGTGTTATGGTGGAAAATTTGTGATCAAAAAGGTGTCCAGCATGCCCTTAAACAAAATAAACCAAACTTCTAGAACCAAATCAAAGATCTTTGAGCAAAGTCTCAAGACAGACAAGACTCAATGTTTCAATAAAAATGTCATCTCTAGGATTCACAAGCTGCACTCCAAATGACAGGTGACCCCTTTTGACTCATCCTCTCCAGTACATGTCCTTAGCTCACCAAAACCTTTTTAATCTGATGCCTTCAGCTTTAACAGCAGTTTCTTGCTAAACCCTAACTTTAGTTACTCCCTATAAAATTATGTACTTATGTCAGCATTGGTTTAGAGCTTTGTTTTCAAAAACTCCTTCTAGACCACTGTGCTTGCAGGACTCGAGGCACCTGCTCCTTTTTCACAGCAGTACATCAATGGCAGAAGCAAGGCCAGAATCCACAAACAAAGCTCCACCAAGAATCTGCAATGCCAAGAAATATTTGTACTATACAGTTTCATCAGATATGAACTGCTGCATAAAATGGAAAGTAAAATGCACTCCAGCCAAGTATTTGGACTGCAATTTTGGGAACTAAGCAGCAAAGCAGCAACCATGTCCTTAAACACACCTCCCACTCCTAATGGTCAGCAAGGCCCCAACCCCTTTGCATGTTTAATGTAGGGATCTTTACCTCTGCACATGCAGGTCATGTAAAGGCAGGAAGGAGGGCTGCGTGAAGGGACCCCAAAGGCTTCCCCAAGCTTTTGGATAGCATGCTGTATTGTTAAGCAGCAGCAGAGAGTATAAGAACCCTGGATGTGCAGCATCTGTTTATGTTTCAGCAGGCAGAAGATGGCTGGCTAGGCTACGGAATAAACAGCAGGAGTCCTTGTTTCCCCAGTCCAATCTTACCTTACAGAAAAGCAGATGAGGAGGAACTCTCTCCATTCTCCATGCCCTCCAGGTTACTGCAGCTAAAGACTGCACTCAGCACTGAGTGATTCTACCCTGGAGGGCAGCTGACCAATTGACGGTTTAAAAAGACAAAGAAATGTTGAGAGCATTCATCACAAAATGAAATCCTGTTTCTACTAAAAAAATAAATGGTATCTTAATTAGTGTGACTTAAACTGTTAAGTCACGCTAACGGCCTCATCATGATTCCCAGCATTTGTATTTCCTCTGGTTTAGAAGAGCTGAAGTCATTCTTTGGTACTAAAATAGCAATTGTACATCTCAAGAGGATATGGCAAACCACCATCATAAACACAACAAGTATCTTTGATCACACAAGTTTTAGCTCCATCATAATCTCTCACACATTCTAGTCTGTAAGTCTTGCCATCCAGTCCCACAAGCTCTTCCTCAAAACTGTTACATTACAGCATTAGGAAAAAAAATAGGTGAGGGCAGGGGAGCAGACAGAAAAAATCCCACTAAAAATATACTCTGGAAGGCCATTACAGTATCCATCAAACAGCAAAATTAATAGTGTGTTGATGTAGGGGATGTATATCCAAAACATTAGAGTCAACATTTCCAGCTTTTATAAGAACTATTTGGTAATTTAAGAACTTAAGATACTCCTTTTATAGCCCAGACCAGCAGTATTGATGCTACACTTTTGTTCCTGTGTTTTCTTCACAGCAGTTTTCTGGCTAGGGCTCCAGGATGCAACAGAAAGGCCACAGCAGTCACTGGAAAAAAATTGAATCTATTTATACAAGGTGTTGGAAATTAAATGATTAATCAGCCATCAAGCAGAATGCTTCAGAGGGATTTGTACCAGTGAACCTGAATGCTGGTGCTTCCAAACTGCTCTTTTACACCTGTATGTTTCTCAACCTGCAGGAAGAGTGGATAATCCATCACATCAGGTATATGTCTGATGAAACATTAAAAAAACCCCAACAACAGTACACCACTGGAGTCATCAGAATGGGAAGACAGAAAAGATTTGTGTTCCATTTGCTTCTTTCCTTGCAGCTGCTTTTAAAATTACAGTGATATTTCTCCCCACAGGCCAGACACTTTCACCTCACGTTCCACAATCTCTACTCATGTGCTGCTTAGGTGTTCCTCACCTTGTTTGCTCTGGCAAAAGCTGTGCTGGCACAACTGGAAGTTAAACTCACATAGTGACTACAAGTTTAAGTTCAAGATTAGCAAGATCATTTCACTAATATTACTGAAAAATAAAGGACCTAAGTGTGTCTGCAAATTCCCTCATTTTCATGGAGTTATGTCAGCAGGGAACATTTCAGCATTATTTCAAAACAAAAGAGCAAAGGACCCACTAAAAGGCTGGGCATGGATATAGCAGGCAACTGGCAAACCCACCCAACCAAAGAATTCAAGATTTTGACAATTCCATCTCTCATTTATCTCATTTTGCCTAAAAGCCTCTTCCCAAATACAATCACATTGTGAGCATTTGCTTGTATTTCAGTATCTTGATTAATTAATGAGTGTCTCATGAAGCTGGGACCTAACACAAAGACAGGGTATTGAGCATGCTTCCATGCTAAAACATCACTAAACACTCCCAGATGTCATTAGAAACCTCAGAGCATCTGCATTTGGAATATTCTAGAGTAGCAGTTCTGGAAAGACATTGAAAGCAAAGGCTCTTTTCATCCCTTTCTCAGACAGCCTAACTAAAATTCCTTGGAATAATACAACCAGTAGGACAGGAGCAAATGGCCTCAGGTTGTGCCAGGGGAGGTCTAGCTTGGGTATTAGGAAAAATTTCAAGTTCTGGAGCAGGCTGACCACCATCCCTGGAGACATTTAAAAGATATCTAGATGTGTCACTTAGGGACAGGGTTTAATGGTGGACTTGGCAGTACCGGGTTAATGCATGGACTTGATGATCTTAGAGGTCTTTTCCAACCTAAATGAATGATTCTTATACATCACAGCTATAGGTTAAAACAGGTATCTATTTGCATAATATATACAAAACAGATATCCATTAAGTTATCTATAATTACACGAGCTTCTTAATATTACACCACAGGTGCAGGAGAAATTACTATGCACATAGCACCAAAGACTTTATGGAAATACATTAATTACAAATGAGAATCAGAATACCACTTAGCATTTAATAATTTCTTCTGATCCAGAATAGAAGGACTGAGATTCTGTTCCTCCACATACATGTGTATAGGTGCATGCAGACACTTTTCCTTGCCTGTTGATGAAGGAGAGATATGTCTCAAGAAGGGCCCCTCAGAACCCTGACAGCTTTGACAGCCACTGTCATTACAGCTTATCAAAAAGAGGACATAGCATGATACCAGTATGTAAAAATCCCTTCCCTACTTCTGCCCTTTCCTTGACATTTCTTATCATCTGCTGCCAACGCTCCTTTACATTGTAGGATTATCACTGACAGACATCATTTCAGAGCAAAATTTATAACAAATTAAAGACCTGGCTTTCTTCTGTCATCATTAATTCAGAGAACCAGGAGTTTTATAAAAGCACAAAATTCACTAAAGATCATATCCACTGTCCAAAGAAGCCAAAACTGTGTCTCCAATGAATTAAAATCTGATGAGTATGGATGAAACCCTAAAACTATAATAGGAAACATATTTCATTAAGATATCACTTAAGAAGATCATAACCCACTTCAAGGACTAATCTGAAAGATCTTTATTTTAAAAGAAACTTTATGGTACGACCAGCTTTACTAGTAAATTGTACAGTCCCTTTGAGAGACTTTGCCTTGCATCTTACCCGAGGGTGAAGCTGCAATGACAGCAGCTACAAAGAAATCACAAGCTGGGTAGATTTATGTTTACAGAAGCTAGAAAAGTGCTAACAAGGGAAACAGTACTTTTCACAGGTTCAAAGCAGAGCTCTTCTGGTTTTGGTTCTAAGCCTGGTTTGATCAGAATCAATCTTTTAATTCCCTCCTAATTCTTGCCCCCCAGTCCTGTCTTTTCTTGTCTGTCTGTAAATGAAGACCTAGAGAAGATCCGTATTTGAGGGCCCATGCCCACCTTTTGTGAAAATGAATAAACAAGCATTAACAAAAAACACAATCTGCTTAATTTTGGGCCAGTTACTGTCTTCTATATTGTCCCAGGAAATCCATCTGCTTGTGAGTTGCAATAAGAACCACTGTCTGCACCATCCCACACGCTGTTTTGACAACACCACTTCTACCTCATCTCTAGCCTGGTTAGCTACGGAGATTTTAGGCCAAACCTGAAAATGAAGAATTGCTGATTTTTTTTCAAATTGGGTTCAATGATAACACTGACAGTCAACATTTTAAAACATTTTTATCTAAGGCTTCTAATTTATACTGTCACTAACTTTCTACTTTGCTGTGAACTTTTTTCATACTTTGCTTTCTGTGATCTCATCAATGGGAAATAAATGGACATTTCACTAAGAACTCTGTGGCTGTCTCAAGTTGTGCACTTAAAAACCAACCAACCAAACAAGAAAGCTTATGGGAGATATTTCAAATATTTATTAGTATGCCCATTGAATTAAATGGGTTCTCTTCGACTGGCTCTAAGAGTCTTTGCTCACCTCACATGAAATTCTCTCAGACAGGTAAAACAGTCTTCAATGCTGACATGAGACCTGTTTGCTTCAGCAATGAACACACTAAGATGCATTGGCAGGAGGAACTCATACTGAGTTCATTATTTGCCATAAATCTCAAATATACTTCCGGGCATTAAGTTCCACCAAAATTTTATTTGATAAAGAGGATTTAGTTAAAAAAAAAAATTTACTTTCTAGTCCCTGTGTAGTCTAAAGTCAGTCTGGAATACAGATGTGCTAGTGCTGAACATTTCCCTGGTAAAATAGTTGCAGGTTCTGGTCATTAAAACACTGCACTGGGATGCAGAAATCTGGATTTCAACTCACAGCTGTGTCACAGACTTCCTCAGCAAGCCTGAGATGTCATTAAATCCCTTTGTGATCAACATATTCAATGACATTTATTATTTTCTTACTACTATCCATCATGCACTTACTGAATCTAGCAAAACAGGGTTTGAATCACATTTCAGTCCCCACAGTGTCACTGTAGTATTGAGTTCTGACACCAATCCTTTACCATGGGAAGCCACTTGGCAAAGAAAGCTGTGGTTAAAAAATACGCCTGCAAGTGTCTTTCTATGAATCCAATTAAAAACTGGCTGCCCCATCAGTAAGGAAGGGATATACCCAGCTCTGCTGAACAATTCCCTGATAAAATCCTATTGTAAAGGTAAAATTCACAGTGCCAGCTCCACAGACCTGGTGCAATTCAGCAAGTGCTGCTGGAATGGCAGTTCTGTAAGACCTGAAGGCCTGGAGTCTGTTGTGGGACACACCAGGCCCCAAGTGACAGGGCCACAGACCAACAGCACTAAGAGAAACACATAGTTTCAACCAACCACCCAAAAAGCATTGTTTCCTCCCTGGCATATCCCAGCACATAAGAAGACATCAGTTTTCCAAAACTGCCATAAAGGCAAGACAAAGAGAATCCTCGTGTCTTGATTATGCATGAGGTTGGTTCCAATGACAAGAGTTGGATTAATGAAATGCCTTTGATATTTACATAGACACTGCACTAATTTCCACAGGGACAGCTCTTTTCCAGGGATGTTAAACAGTAGGCTGATGGCAAAACAAGCAGGACCATAAGAAAAGGAAATTATGAAGTCAGTTTTCCTATGGGTTTGTGTGACAGTTGGTTTCCAGTGAGGTGCCAACTTGAATTTCAAATTATCTTTAGGTTACAATTCTCACAACAGAGCTTTTTCACTTGTACCTCTAGTGCCTAGTAAAGATTATACCTGTGATGCTCTTTTCTCAGCAGAGCACTTAGGGACACCCTTTCCTGCCCTGTGGAGACTATTACTTTTCTGGTCAAATTTCCATTAAACCGGCCAACAGATCCACAGCTGAAATGGGAAAAAGACGGAAAACCAACAAGGATGGTAAAATTGTTCATGATCACATAGGTCTTAATCCCTCATGAATCTAGTAAGATATCATGAAGTAGCACTTCAAGCCCAGTAATCTTAACCCTTCTCATAAAGCCTCCAAAGTTCTAAGAGAAATATTCAAAATACAAGTGGAAAAGGATGGGAGAGACTTCTATATATATGCACAGAATAAGTGCTTTGCACAATTTCTGCCTCAGCACGTTAACCTTTCTCTCTCTGCCCTCCACTTCCCTTTAGTTACTCACCATGAAATAAGTCTTTTAATTGCTATGTAACTAAAGCTCTCTTTCTGGCAGATTGACTGAGAAGGCCAAGCTGGTGTCTGGGGACTACCGGCCCTTTGGTGACAGTTTTAATTCTGGTCAGAGCAGAAAAGTCAATAAATCATTCTCGCAGAAGTTGTTACTGACCCTGAGCAAGCCCTGGGAGGAGAGATGCAATCTCTATTCACTAGGAAATAAAGTCTTGTTCATTTTTTATTTGTTTTAACTTTCAGATACAGAACAAAGAAGCAAAAGAGAAAAGAAAAAGAAAAAAGAGAAAAAGGAGATAGGTTCAAGAAAGGCAGAAAGTGCAAAGTCCAGCTCTCACCAGCTGGAGAAGAGCATTTATAAAGTTGCTTCATGGACCTAGTTCTGACTCATCTGATGCAGAGCTGCACTGCCAGTATTTCAGGACACTGACTCAAACCACAAGAAGGCAAAAACATACAACCAGTCTTCTTGCATTGTCCTCATGTGTTTTGTTTTTTCTTGACAAACTATGAGCTTCCATTGGTGAAATTAAAATTTTCTTCTTCCAGATTTAGGCAGTTGATGTTTCTTTTGGTTTTTTTTGGTTTGTTTTTTTTTTTTTTTAATAGATTTAAGTAATCAGTGGAAATGTTTCAATTAATACTAGGTAAGGCATCCTCTCATAGACTGCAAATAAATATTAATCAATCACATGATTTTCCCCTCCTCTCCAATTCTCTTTATGGTCTTTGATGACGGTTGCTGTTACACCTCCAGCCTGTTCACCCTGTGAAACTTCACCAGCCTCTGTGAGATTTATTTTTAACTGATAGAACACATAAATTTCCAACTTTATTTTCTATTTTTAAGGATATTTTATAGTGATGTGTTCCAGCAAAACAGAGAATTTATTTGGAGTCCCCCAATCATCAGAAGAGCAGGGAAAGAAGGATCAATAATCCTAGGTATACAAGTTTCCAATGCCAAGCAAATTATTGTCAAGTTGCTGTCATCTTAGTACCATAATGACAAGACTCCTTCAGAAATATCAGTAACGAGATAAACATTTTGCCACACATGTAGAAACTAATGTGTTCTGATGTCATTTCATGCTCGCACTGCATTTATTTTAGATGGTTGTGTCTGACCTTCCCTTTGACCAATATCGATTTTAGCACTGGCTTCGCTGGAAACAGGAATAAGTGAACAAAGATCCAAAACAAGCTTTTTATGGTGTAAAAGGAAAAACTGAAGTGATGAGGACTCTCAGCAAAAAAAAAAAAAAAAGAGCTAGATACAAAGGATAAATGCAGCAGGTATCAGCAGTTACTGCTGTAATCCTGCATTGTTTCACTAGAGAGAAAGATTAATTCTGCACTGCACTTGGCATATCTAAAAAATTACAATGTCCTGTCTAAGTCACAGCAGAGGTAAAGAAAACAAACCCAGCACATCCACGCTTTATTATCGCTTCACTTCATCATTGACTAGAACACAAGAAAATCAATAAGAATCCTATAAGAACACATCCACCATAATAAAATATGTGGCTTACATATATCAAATCCTAACAAGTGTGCTTGCATGCTCAGTAGAGAAAATCACTTCATAAAACAATCCCAGGAGAGAACTAAAAAACAAAAAAGATGTCTAAGGAGGGGACAAAACTGAATGATATATCCAGAGGACAAGGAGATAGCTATAAGAACTCATCGTCAATAGAGTAGACTTGACAGGCCGATGTTTCTATCCATTATTCTAAACCTTAGGTAACTTCTTACCTCCAAAGAACCACATGCATTTAGTTTGTTCATTGTCTTGTACAACAGGAATTTCAATTTACCAAACCTAAAAATTTACTAATCCTTTTAAACAAAAGGACATCTCTGTTATTTGAAGATATATTTTTTTACAGTGTTTCCCCATGTTAAACTCTAGTATTCTAGTCCAGGATCTGTCTCAAGTGGTTATCTACAATCTCCTCCAGAATTAGCTTCTACTGAGCTCCAGTATGCAAACCAATATATTAAAAAACAACAGCATAAATTTTTAAGTAATAGTACCCCTATTCCTGTAAATACTAAGATTATTGACTAGGAGAGAGTAGACAAGATTTATTTTTTTGTTTGTGCTTTTAAAGTTCATTTTCCTGTCTTCTCCAGTTCATTTGGCACATTTAGCAACTTCTTTATGTGTAGCCAACTGCACCCTTTTCTTTGGCAGTGTGTGTCCTTTCCTAGTCATCAGAAAATCATTCAGTGAAAAATCGTACAAGTATAACTGAGACAAAAGACTTTTCAGCAAGAAAGACATAATGAAGAAAAAAAGAAGAAGAAAGAGCAGGCCTGAGAATTGCCTTAGTGTTGTGGCTTATGTACCTTTCCAAAAGACCTAGCTTGAAAGAGAAGAAAATTTGAAGAGTAAAGAATAAATAAATAATTTAAGTTGTACTGTTAAACTGTCCTTTACTATCATGTTGTTTTACTAATCAGCTAAAACACAAATTCAAAGTGAGATTGCCCCTTGAATGTTCACCTATTCCAATTTCCTTGATCTTGGATACTGCCTCGTACTCCAGATTGCTTTTACAACATCCTTTTATTGAGCTTTCTTTACACTGTAGTCCCATAAGGCCAGGGAGACTTCTCAAATCAATTCTCAGTGCACCTGAATCAATTTCAGAAGCTCACCATGTCAAGGGAGCAACCTTTTTTGAGACTAGAGCAGTCATATGAGTTTCTAATACAGTGCATTAAATTTCTTCTGTAATTCAGTGTCAGGCTTTAAACCTAGCACAGACAGTAGATACAACATATACTTGTAAAAACAGAGAGTAGGGTATAAACTTGCATTACAGGTATTACAGCACACATTTGACACAATAGTTCCCTTCTACTGTGAAAACAACAATGGAGTAGTTCCAATTTCTCAGCAAGATCCTGACATTTGGGCACAACTCCTCACAAAGCACAAGCTTGTGAATTAGTTTTACATCACAGAAACATAACTTGAAACTTTGATAAGGATATTTAAAGATAAAGAACAAAACCCACTGATTCTTTGGATTCAGGGCAAGATTCCAGAGGATTCACTGGTGTACCCAGGAAGATGACCTGGTTTCTGTCACTTAAAGAGGGGAAATGACATACAGTGTATTAACAAAAGAAGCCTAGAGAAACTCACAAAGTGTGGCATCTCTGTGAAGATCTAGGATCTGAGCCGGGCATACTCACAACTCATTCAGGAACTCTGTTGTCCAAGAAGCAAACCGGCAGGTGCGGTTAGTCCCACTCTCACAATTCTCATCTCCCCAATAAGAAGAGCACATTAGGATGATTTAGTTTGCTCTCAAAACACACCATTTCCTGAGTGTCTGCTCTGCCAACGCTTGCCCCTGAATAAGCCATTATTCATTCTCTACTTTTCTCAACAGAATCACATTTGTGCCGTACTTAGTATAATACTCTCAAAGGATGAGAAAATGGATCATTTACCTCTTTCCTCCAGCACCTAATTGGAAGACCCAGCAGTACTTCTCCGCTTACTAACAACACAAAAGTGTCATTCCTACATCCAATTAAGAAAGAAGGTACTCCAAACTCACGAAGAGAAACTTTAATTACACAGCAGTTTTGAAAGATCTCTCTATACAGATTTAATATTCTTAAATGTGCTGCTCCTTAATAACTTAATGTGAACAAAACAACATATTTTTACTACTTTAATGATATTTACAAAATAAATTGAAGGTCTGTAAATATAGCAAATTACTCCTGGTTTTTCCTCAAATTTTGAATACTGTTTGTAAGTCACATGCCTCAAAACAGTATTTAATTAAAACCACTTAGGAACAGAAGACAACTTTAGGAAAGAAGAAAAAACAAGATATTGCATTTGCCTACTGCTATTTTTCACAGTTCAGTTTAGTTTAAGTAGAATAGTTCTTCCTTTTCAGGAGCTCCAAATTCTTTCCCCATTAATAAATAAACAAAAGTCTTTCAGCTTTATATGTTAGGTGAATGTGTTTAATAATATACTTGGATTTTGAGTATGCATGTGCATTTAAATGTACACATATGCACACATATGCTCTTATCTATTTAAAAGAGAGAGAAACGTGGACAGAGGCACAAGGGTAAAGACTTCCTATTTCCTTCTTACACATTTCTGGCACCAGGTCCAAATGCAATGAAAATGCAAACGATCTTCTAAAAAATAGCTGGGATGAGTATTAGTGTAAAGTTGATGCCTGAATAACAGAGCAGATGCAGAAAAGAACTGTGACCAGGAGGAAGCCATTTTTTCCAAAGCTCCCAAACCAAAAAAAGTTTTTGCTTCTTGTTGGAGGTGATACAAAAATCGCCAGTAACCTCTGGGAGATTCCTACACTTCATTTTATTTGAAAGGTGTTGTCCATGGCAGGTCAGTCTGATTAAAGGATTCTGCTTTGGAATAAAATCCAAAGGAGACTTTCCTGGTTCTTCTCATTCAATGGCTCAGCTGGAGTCACGTCGTGGTGGTTTTTAATCCCATCACAACACAATACCAAAGCAGCGAGAGAGAACCCAGATACTTGGATGAGTTTTGCAGCCAAAAATTTGGCACTGTATATAATGTGTCTTGAAACACACCTTTGAATCCATTTTCAACTAATGACCCATTTTTAATGATGAGAGAGACTATACTGCTCTGATTCAAACAGAGCAAAACATAAAAGCCCACTTCTATGCAAATATGAGGGTACATTGTTATACTTTCATGGCTGAGCACAACCGTGACTACTTCCTAACCTTGATGTTTCCATAAGAAGGTGTATCACTACCAGTCCCTGCTTCCCACTTCAAAAACTGTTCACAATCTGTAAGCAGCCAGAGAGACAACATTTTATAATCTATCTGCTCTGAGTTTTTGTAGTGATATTTATTTTCATACCTTGTTTTACACAAAAGTAATTATTACCTTCTGGAAAGCTTCACACTTCACTTGGCTCTCAGTAGATTAAGTCCCTTGAAGTGGGTTTATATGCACAGGGAAACCCTCGATTCCCTCCACACAGGAGAGTTGTTACCTTGGTTTGTCAAGTGCCTCCCTAAAACCCCCAGGTTTTTTCCTAAATTCAGGTGTGGAGGCAATCAATTACTGTGGAGTAAAAGGAGACTTTCTTCCTCCCACTGCATCTTATACTGACATCAGTCACTGTCCTTCTCCTTTCTCTGGGTTCCTAAAGTCCACACCCAAACAGGGTAAGATAACTGCAATGAAAGTGGGGATAATGGGGTATAAAAGAATGAAGTCAAGAGTCTGACAGCCCATGCAGGCAGGGAAAGAAATTAAGAGGACACTCCTGGCCAGAAGTGACACAGGTACAGGGAAGAACAAGAACATCCATTTCTTCCCCCTTTGTCTTAACCAAGCAATTATTCAGCAAAATGGGCAGCCACATTATAATCTTTTTATTACTGTTAGCAATGTAAGTATTTGAACAAATCTTATGGCAAACTCTAGTTAACAGGAAAGGTTTTACTTCCAGGAACAGTTTTTGCTCCCCAGTCACTACCCTGCTCCTTCTATTTTTGCACCAAAAAAGAAGGAAGGATGATGCATAAAGGAGTATGTCCAGAAAAGTACATGGAGTGCTATTGTCTTGTCCTTCTAGTGGTCTGCATCACGATACCACAAATGCAATGGGACACAAACAGCAGGAAAAACAGTGGCTAAGAAGGTGAATTGAGGAAAAAGAGTTATATTTCTCACTCCAAGCATGCAGCACTAATTCCATTCCTTAGATGCTGGCTGGCTTAACCTCAAAACTCCTAACCTCCTTCCAAATTATGCCACATCCACTTCCCAGAAACTCTCTGTTTCAATGCTTACAAATGCACTCATTTTAGCTCATGCAGTCACTCAAACATTTCTGCAGGCACTAAGATGTCAGGCAGTGTCAACATACACAGTATTGCAGTTACACTGATGCAGAAAAACAGGAGAGTCACTGCTGCACAATATTACAGGTCCCGCCAAATTTTATATTTTATTTTAGAGTTCACAGAACACCTCTGAGAATGAACTCCTACAAATTTTATCCGTGTTCAATATTCATTACATATGATATCTCAAAGAGCTCATGCTTAGGCACCATACACACCAAGGATCCCAGAATCAGGCACAGGAGGATACACAAAGATAGCAACTTCCTTTTTTCACACCTAATTACAGTCTTAGGTGTTTCAAAAGAAGCAACCACAGCATGGAAAGAGATCTTTTTGTATGCAAAGAAAGTATACAGAGAGGTAAAAATATGCAATCCCAATCAGCCGTTACTGCAGATCTCCAGAATTATTTCTGAATATTTTAGCCAGTAAACATAGCATTCAAAGCAATGTAGGCATAACAATTTCACTGAAGACAAACCCTGCAGTGCACTTCTTGCTGTGGTCTTATAAGAACACAGAAATTTAGTAACCTGAATGGGACTCTGGACATAAGGGAGTCCTCCCACAACCAAAGGGGACCACATAATTTGGACTAATTTTAGGAGAAGTTGCATACGTCAAAGTAGGAGGTGTAGGGGAGATGACTGAAAATACACACCACAAAACTTAGCTTTCCTTTACACAAGGGCATTTTACCTACAGTGCCATTAATGATTTACAAAAAGATTTTATAATTCCCATGTCTCCAGAAGCTTATGTTCCAGGTTCAATAAGCTAATAATACTCCTTGGAAAAATTAAATTTACTACAGCTATTTTAAGAAGTAAAGAAACCTTAAAAAGAAAGACTATAGAACAGAACCTTGCAATGATTCAAAATATAATACCCCTTCAATGCTACTTGGCATGGCAGAAGACAGTTATATTCCAGTAGAAATAAAAAATAGCTAGCACTTCACCAAGTGTCTAAAAGCTCTTTAAAAATTCAATGCTGCATATGCAATAAGCATTTCGATTGTCACCCAGGACAGAAATGTTGTTGCATATGAAGCAGTACCTGACAGCTATTTAATAACATTTGACATGATACAACAATGTGTTTTGCTTTGTTTGTTTAAGGACAGATTTGACAGATATTTGGTCATAACTACAAAACCAAAACTAAGAGTTTTGAGTTAAAAACATCCATTGAAGGCTTTTGTCCACTGACACCCATAAACAGGGCTGTCAAGGTGAAACAATCCATCAAAAACTGCCAAATAAGAAATAATTTAGAAGAAGGAATAGAGAAAGGAAAAGCAGATAGGTATTGAGGAGATGATCGGAAACTCCAATACTCACTTAAGGGAGAGATTTATGCGCCACACTGCTAAATCACGGAATCACAGAATGAAGTAGGTTGGAAAAGACCCTGGAGATCATCAAGTCCAACCTATGACCTCACACCTCCTCACCAACTAAACCATGGCACTGAGTGCCACGTCCAATCTTTTTTTAAACATGTCCAGGGATGGTGACTAAATCTATGGGAGCCAGCCAAACACAAGTCAGGCACAGGTCACCAATGTTACTAACAGGAGTAAGTAACAACTGTATTTATGCTTGGAGTTCCTAAAGGCTAACTAAAAAATGGTTACAGCATCTGCTTAGAGTGCTAGGCACTCTGCGAGTACTGAAACATAGCTGGGATTGCTCCCCACGCAGGACACAGGAAAGGCTGAAGATATGTACAATGAGCATGGCAAGGGCTTGCAATCACCTGGACACTTTGAGGAACACGGGGTAGGGGGTGCGTGCTGTGTTTGCTTCAAAGAGGACACCTAACCACAGAGCTGAGGGCAGGGAGGAGCCTGGATTAAGGTGCTATGAGGAGGATCAGGGAGGAGAAATTGAGCCCAGCTTTGAGCCCATCACAGTGAGGGCAGGGCAGATGTGCGGGCTGCTCTCGGCGAGGCCTCAGCCTGTGCCATTCCGCCTCCACAGCTGCCGGTCCCAGCTGGGGCCTCTGCCTGGTCGCTGCCCCAGGTGTTTCCTCAGGCAGGACTGTTCTGCAGATATTTAAAATTAAACAAAACCAAAAAGACTGGATATTCACAGCTTGCCTAACAGTGAATGAAGAAAGAAAGAAAAAGAAAGAAAGAAAGAAAGAAAGAAAGAAAGAAAGAAAGAAAGAAAGAAAGAAGAATAAGTGAAGACTGAAGAATAAATAAATTAGAAATACAAGAAAATATATACACCCATTTCCAAAAGGAATTCTTTATTGTGGTAAATGCAAGTATGAATGACAGTTATGGGGAAAAAAAAAAGAAAAATGTGGCAATGCGGACAACTGTAACATCTAGGAAAGAAACAGAAACTGCAAAACAGTCTCCAGAGGAAAAGAGTGAAGTTCCAATATTCAAAATTCTTCAAAGCAAGTGTAGACAAATAAAATGTTTAAATGATGAGAAGAAATGTCTCCATTCCACACAAAACATAAGAACCCTCCAATGACGGAGGACTGTCTGGATAACCCATGGCAGCTTGTCTAACACCTATTTGCTGATTACAAATTGATTGAAAATAAGCACATTGCAGACTACACAAATGCAACTGAACACCAGTATTTGCTAAGACCTTAGCTTAATCCCTCTTAAAATAATGCTGTTGAATAACCTCAGAACTTAAAATATCTCCATACAGTAAACTAGAGCACTCAAAAATTCAAATACACTTACACTGCATATTTCAAAGTTTAGAACACAACTCCTAAAGAGGAAAAATGTATTCTTACTACTATTATACTACTTCAAAATTCCTAATTTGATGCTTCTCACATCAGATACACACTGGAAATGTATAATGTTCCTTTAAATGGGAATTTACAAAAAGAATTTGTGGTTTATACCCTGTAACTTAGTTCAACATCATTATTTCTTTTATAGTATAGCCTGATTAAATATCTGGAAGATTAATAAAGAAAGAAAAATAAAGCAAGCTCTGTAGTATAAAGGGTGATGCTAAGGAATTTTTTTTCTAACATAATGAGATCATACCATTAAGACTCCACTACTTGCAACTTACAAGTAATTTTCTTGCTTTATGGGATATTGTCCTTCATTCACACATGCACTCCATTATACATTATAGATAACGTATATAGGGGACTAAATGGAAGAAATTGCAATAAGCATTTCCACAAGATAATGGAACGGATATGTGATACAAGGGAGACTCAGCATGGATGAAGAAATCCGCTTATCAGGCCCTGCACAGTATTCCAGCTATTTATGTAAAGTTTAAGCATTGTTATCTGGAGAAGGGGGGACGAAGGGGGGGCTCACAGAGGAACAAGGTTATTCATTTGCTTTAGTAAGCCTGTGTGATGAACCCTCACTCACATTCCCACACCCATAACTTTCAAAGATTTGTCTTCACTGAGACTCTGGGCTCTCTTCTGAAGTTTTACTAACAGTAAGAATGATGTTGTTGATGCAATTACTACGTAATATTGTAAAGGTGCAGGACAGAGTGGGAACAGAAGTGGGAAATTTTTAAAGGATATATTTAAATAGAGGCCATTTACCACTAAAAAAAATCCATAATCCTGTTAGAGTTCTCTTTATTGTCAGCTATCCACAACTCCAAATTCAAGTTCTCTTGCTGAGAAATAAATAAAGAAACCTCCTCTCTGGAACAATACATACTATTCAGCTTTTCTTATCATGGGAGAGGTTTAATCCAAACCATTTTGGATCTCCATTCCCTCCACTGAATTTAACAATATCTGGAAAAGGCTTCTGAAATTTAACCTAATCTCACAGGCTCAGCTAAGACAAGAATCACTAAAATTTAAAGACTGAACCTGCCTTTGTGCATGAGTTATTACTCAAGGGATGCTTTCCTGGCAAATTAGGATTCTGGACTGGGTCTCTCTTCTACCAGATAGTCATTTCCACTATAATTCCCAGTACTTCAGTCTGTAAATTTCAAAGACCTCTTCAGCACCAAACAATTTATAGGGATGAAGGGAATCTACAAGTGAAGAACTAAACCCTGAAGTTCTTATCTGTTTCACTTGACCAGAACAACTTCACCAACAGGCAGCACAGCACACAGATGTTCCCACTTTTCACTTCACTTTTGTCAGTAACATCTGGTCACAGAACTCCATAGAAAAACTTCAAAGCAATGGCAAAACGTGGCAGAATGCTTAGGGCAGGGAGGATCCTGGATTAAGGTTAAATTAACTAAATTTAACAGGGCTTGACAACTTACAGAAAAGAGCATCCTTAAACACGGACTGACAGCATCTCAACTTTTAATACCTGGTTTATGACCTTCACAGGCACTCTGGCACACATACCAAAGCGCATGTGACCTTATTAGGTCATCCAGTATCCAAAACATGGGATTTTCTTCTTCTTAGAATGTCTGTTTGCTGATGAGTTTTGCTACTGATATCAGCAGCCCTCCTTTACGAGCCTCTTGGATCAGCAGTCACTCTCCATGGTTCTTTTTTAAATGTTGTCAAGTACAGACAGGTTTAAGGAAATTCCTTCTGTCAACAATGTCTCCCCTCTTCTCCATGCTGGGGTTTCAATTACAATGAATTAACATCCCAAAATAACACTCCAACAATAAAAAAACTTAATTAAAAATATAGGCATTGTCAACAATAGAAACACATCCATCACTATCTTCTGAACCTTCTAAACCCCTGACACTTTGAAAAAAACCTGTTAAGAGAAGAATTCGAAAGGACAACAAAATTTATAGCACACAGGGAAGCAAATGATCCAGAACAAATAGCTCCTTCATTTAAAAAAACCCAAAATCAAACAAAAACAAACAAACCCCCCCCCCAATAAAGTCAGGTCTTTTATTGGTTTCTCAATTGTTGGAGTGAGGTGTGGTGGCATTGGGGACCCTCAGGTAGCTAGACTGAATTCACATACAGAGTCACAGCCATGAATAACACTCAAAACCAACAAAAGCTCTCAGAAGCTGATTCCAGCTTTGAATTTTATATATCTCCATTATAAACACTAACACAAACACAGGGCAAGAAGGAAGCATAGATGATACCTCTACAAGCCAAGGTTAAGAAGATCTACATAGAACAAAGGAAAATCCTTGGAAAATGCCATGATAATAACATTACATAATCCTTTTGGAATAAAGAGATGCTGTATTTCATGAAAAGAAGTCTTCTAAAAGCAAAGAAATTGCCTTAAAAATGCATGTTCCATGGTTTTGAGTATCCCTATATCATAGTGCTTATTTTCAGGGTCAGAAATCCTAAACAGAGGTAGTCAAACAGAAGAGACAGAGAGCAATTGGTAAGACCTTTTTCATTTTCTTGCATCCATGCAAGACTTCCTTCTGGGAATGCCACATCCCTACTGATGGCAACAAACCAACAGTTAGGTTAGATGAACCCCAAAGGATTATAATTTGTCATTGTCTAAAAAAATAAATAAATTAAATCTTAAATATAGGTGCAATTAGAATTGCAAGCAATGGTAACCAAAACATTCAAAACCAGGTGCAGATACTTACTTTTCTTAACTGTAATCTTTATCCCTGGAATCTGGGTTCCAACTTACCTATTGCCCATGGACACAATGTTCAAAAGCATTTCAACCTTCTACACAGTGCCTCCTTTCAAAATCTTCACCTTACAGAAGATTCTAGTTTTCAAGTGGTTTTGTCACCAATCCAAAAAACATTTGTGTATATCCCAAAGCAGCCCTGGAGCTTTATTTTACATAGTCAGAGTACTTGGAGATAATGGCCTGCAAATATTAAGCCTAGAGGAAGGTCACAGTCTAGCATACACATGGCTCCATCAATTTACAAACTGAAGAAAATCCTGCTTTTTAACTCCCCAAAATGCAGTACAAAGCTACTTGTATTTCCTCTCAGAACAAGGTGATCAAAATGTGGAACTGGTGGAAACAAGAATGATCAATTAGCAAGACCAGACAGATGCCCTTCAGGCTTCCCTAAGTGACTCTGCATTTCCAAGCTGAGAGGAAACGTTCTGACCCTGCACTGAGCTGGGTGGTGGGAGGTGAAGCAACAGTTCCAACATGGAGCACAGCTGCCAACAGCAGAACCTGAAAGCCAAAATGCAACTCAGTTTGTGCCAGAAGAATGGTATAAACAGCCTCAGATCTTCCTGTTGTGACATGAAAGAGCACTTAATAAACAAAAACATCACAACAAAAAGATGCAGATTGGGCATCTCCCCTGCCAACACTTAATATAACCAACAGCAAGTATTGTTTTAATCACACTATCACTCCAGCATTTCAGAAGCAAGCAGGACTGCAGAAAATAAAGAGACTGCATCAAGTAACCCAAAGTACACATGCATCTTTTTACCTCTTATCTAAGGACCAGAGATCTGGGGGGCAAATGAATTGTTTGCCCTGACTTGAATGCAGTTCACTGAACAAGTCTGCACAGTTTGTGAGCCCTGACAACCAATCTGAATGTCCTGTTAATATATAAACTTATAAACAGAAGGCTTCCCAAAAGAGCCAAGGGGAACACCACTCAGCCTGGAGATGGCTACCACAAGCACCTCTATTTTTTGTAATAGCTCCAGAATGAATTATTATGTTGTCCTCCTCAGAAAAAATCCACAAATTCAACAGATACATAACCATCCATAGCATTAATTGGATCTGTAGGAACAGAGCAGATACTACCTGCACACAAAGACTTATCCCTACACCTCTATCCTTTCTCTCCACTAAAACGCAAAGCAAAACAACTCCATTCACAGCATTATCCCAGTGGAATCACAGAATGGCTTGGGTTGCAAGGGACCTTAAAGATCATCCAGTTCCAACCCTCCTTCCACTAAACCAGGCTGCTCAGAGCCCCATCCAACCTGGCCTTGAACACTGTCAGGGATGGGCACCTACAGCTTCTCCAGGCAACCTGTGCCAGTGCCTCACTACACTGACAGAAAATTATTTCTTCCTAATATCTAATTTAAACCTGCCCTTTTCAGTTTGAAGCCATTCCCCCTTGTCCTGGGACTATATGTGCTTCTAAATAGTCTCTCTCCAATTATTACCATTAGTGATTATCAATTATTATTATTACCAATAATAGGAAAGCAAAGAGAAGAAAGACCTGATCAATGGTACAGGGAAAAAAATTGCTACAAACAGACTGAGTATTTCTGATGCTATGCCAGAACCGTGAACAGGTCAGCTTTGGTCACGACAAAAAAGAAATCTTGTCCTACAGATTTGCATCCATCAGGAAACTGCTTCCTTGTCAAACAGCCTTCATGCAGTGCTGCAGAACAGCACTACAAAGGATGATCTCATTTCTGAAGCAAGATCGCTTGACGTAGCCTCCGAGGCTACCAAAAAAAGCAAATCCAGGATCAAAATTTCTGCTTCTGTACTAGCTGGCCTGAAATTAATCACATTCCAATATCTGTACCAACTTCTTGTTTTAAGTTCTGTTCACTTCAATTCTGTCTTTTTTGCAAATATTTCAAGTATTTTCTCTCTCAATCTTTGTTTCCCTCTTAAACACAGCGAAAAGCAAACCAAAACATTATAAATCTAGCATTAATAATATAAAAAACTTTGCCAAAAGCCGTCTATACTTTATAATAGAAAGTATTTACCAGGCCTTTCAAAGACTGAATAATGCAGGGTGTTAAGCCATCTGTGAAAGGTGTGAAAATTTAAAATTGATTCGCTAACATAGCAAGACAACAAGACAACATCAGATTTTCAAGCCTTTGTGTCTTTACGTATTCCGAAATTTCATACATAAAAAATTTCTTTGTTTTCCCATCACCAGGCACTGAAAGATTAGGTATGATGCATTTTTATTCAAGGCATGTCCCCTTACTTATTAGTCACTACCCTATTTACTTAGGAAAAAAATATTAAAAAACTAAAAACATACTGCTACTATACATGGCTGAATTAAAAATAAAAGTTGTCAGTGTTTATTGAGGGATGAGCTATTGGGGGCAGGGGGAGAAGGCTGAGCACAAAACCGCCAAACTACTCCAAGATGTTACTTACAAAAACCTGGAATGCAGCAAAAAAACCCAGTAGAACAATCCCCAAAAATTGCACCAACTGCAGTGTGTGCCTCCTCACATTATCCAGTAATATCCTCGGTTCAAAATGTCTTGAGGCAAGAAAGGTATAAAACCTTGTATCATCCTTAATTACGTGATATTTACTTCCTACCACTTCCACATCGGCCGCCATCAACCCACAAATCCAATTCAAAATAATTTTTGAGACAACCATCTCATCTTTATAGCATTTCCTGAACAATTACTAGTTTGCAGTTGCCTCTGTGTATATTTCTGTAGACCACTCACACGTTATGCCTTGGCCCCTCTCCTTTTGGGAGTGTTGGTATGTTCTTACTCAACTATGTTGGGTTTGTGCAGCCAGGCTTTGGTAGCGAGGGGACAACACAAGGGAGGCTTCTGTGAGAAACTGCCAGAAGCAGTTTTAAATTTCCCCCATGTCCCACAGAGCCAGTGCCAGCCAGCTCCAAGACGGATCCACCGCTGGCCAAGGCTGATCCTATCAGCGACACTGGGAGCTGCTCTGTGATAACTCTGACCTATGCTGGAGCAGTTCATGAGGAACTGCAGTCCATAGGAAGCACCCGAGTTGAAGAAGTTTGTGGAGGGCTGTCTGCTGTGGGAGGGACCCCGTGCTGGAGCAGGGGGAGAGTGTGGTGAGTCCTCCCACCAAGCAGCAAGGAGCGACAGAAATAACCTGTGATGAACTGATCACAAGCCCTCTTCCCTGTCCTGCTGAGCTACTGGAGGAAAGGAGGTAGAGAATTCCAAAGTCAACCGCAGGGAGAAGGGAGGGGTAGGGGAAAGGTATTTTTCAGATCTGTTTTTATTTACCAATTACCCTACTCTCATTTGATTGGCAATAAATTAATTTTCCCCAAGTCAATTCTATGCTGCCCGTGACAGTAATTGGGTGAGTGATCTCTCCTTGTCCTTATCTTGACCCAAAAGCCTTTCATTATATTTTCTCTCCCTGACCAGCCGAAGAAAGGCAGAGAGAGCAGCTCTGGTGGGCACCTGGCATCCAGCCACAATCAACCCATCACATAACACCTCTGAAAATTGGGAAATACTCAAATCTGATATGCTACTTTAACTCATTTTAGAGAAAAGCAGCATGTTACAACAGCTGACCTGCTTGCCAGTAACACTGCAGGACTATTCCTTCCTCAAGGAGAGAGGAAAAAAGCCACATTTGAAATAAATGGGTACTTCATGCAGATAATAAGAGATATCTAACAGACAGATTAGATAATGTACCTTTAATAGATTACAGTTATAGTGGTGACATATACCACAAAGGGATAAAGAATTTTTAGGAGGATTAAAATATTCCCAAAATTACATACAGCAAGAGTTATCTGAATACAGCAGATTATTCTTGCCTAAATACCATAAATACTTCCCTGCTATTTGGATAAACAGCTCTAGGGATACTTTTCAAAACAATGACTTTAATGGTCTGTATTTGTTTTGAATATTTAGAATTTTAAAACAGGGATATTTTAAAGAGAGTGAAACACAACTTCTATGGTTATTCTCAAGCATTGTTTCAGGGATTGCTTTTAAAGAACTCAGTATTTACTGGGAATCATTTAATAAATACCAGTAAATCTCATTTCTCCTGGTTAGACATCAAAATCCCTATGGCATACATAACAGACCTCAGAGTCTCAGTGGTTTCTACAGTCACCTATAACTGCTGTAGGCAAGCTTTTACACCTAGGGTTGCAACTTCTCAATCCTTCTCTAGAAAAATCAAAGGTTTTCCTCCATTTTCATTACATTAAAAAAAAACTCTATATAAATAGAACACCAAAATAATTGTCCTGCAATCTCCTAAACATGACGCTGCAGATTATATTACACTTCCCAACCCACCCTTCAGGGAATTATTCTGGTAATGAAAGTATGTTAATATCTAACTCCTGCACATTTAGGTTTGATGGCAAGGGTTCACTAAAGAAAAATAAAAACCTGGACAATACAGAAAAACCCATCCAAATCCTCCAGAGCAGTACTTGGTCACAGAAAAGTCAGCTTTATTTGTGTGAAATGCAATTACCAGAAACTCATATGAAACCAGCTGTACTGGATAAATGCATCAGTTTTCAATTTAGTCGCTGAAGTCTGTGTGACTGACAGAAATCTTTCTTAGCATATGAACAGGAAGACACAGCCAGGACTCCAAGTATTCACATTTTGCTGAAGGAATGCACAGATCAGAACAGGACATGGATTCAGGCAGTGGAGGCTTTATTCCTACAGTTACTCTGTGTGATGTGGGTCAGATTCAGCTAGTTACATTTGCAGGGAAACTGGTGCAACAGGAATAGATCACCAGACTGAAGTAGTTAATGTCAAGCCCCTGATGTCTACACTACACAGACAATTAAGTAATTTTATTTCACTGTAGCTTTGTCAGTACCCAAAACCAACTGTCACCAATACATAAATGGTCTGTAGCTCTCTGCAGGATCAGCCACTGGTTCAGACGCACTAAGATCCTGTTAAGAGTTGCAAAATATTCTTAAGTAATTCCTCATGTATGCCTGAGTATCTTGAGATTACTGAAGGAAAAGCGCTAATCAGTCCTGTGGTCGCATGTGCATGGTTACATTTAATAGTGTTCCATCTCCTAGTCACAGTTAAGTGGTGGGTAGGAACAAATGTGAACATGTGCAGTAAGATCATGGCTTTTTAAACATGTGCACCCTCAGGAAAAATCAACATGTATGTGTTCAGACCATTTACATACAAGAATCACATCAAAAGCTTGGCTGGCTTTCTACTTCAGAGAAAAACTTAAGTATGAAAAAAGCTTTAGCATCCTCTGCATATACACAGATCCAAACAAAACACTCCCAAACTAAATCTCCATGCCAGGCAAAGTTTACAGTTCCAGGGGCTGATCTTATAAGTGTGAGCTTTCAACATACTAATAAGAGTGATGCCCAATTTCACAGAGCAGTCATGGGGAAATTCAAGAAATTTCACAGGTTTATTCTGGAAATGAGAAACAAAGGGACAGCGGTTTGGTGGGCTACTCATACATGTAGTGCTGATTTTTTTCTGCAGTTGTTTTAACACTGAAAGGAGTACAGAGTAAAATAACTTCATGGTTGCAGACAGCATATAGCACCTAGGTGACCTCTTTGGGGACATTATAATTGCCATACTAAATTGGGCCAGTGGTCCAGTCTGACAACAGCAAGTCTACCAATAGAAGCTAGAAACAAACATGCACTGTACTGTTCTCAATCCTCCTGTATTTGGCTTTGTCCTGTCACCCACTATTTCTGCATTTGAAGACATTCCATCTCTTCTGTACATGCTAGCAACATAAATCTCTTGGATTCAAGGATGCAACAGATGAAAGTGGTGTACGTGTATTTCAGTAAAGAGGACAGAGTGCTAAGTTGTACTGTGAACATTGTGACAGCAGTTTTATCAAAGTAGAGAGCTTTGGCAAAAATTCCTAAGAATTGTAACACTGGATTTGTATAATCTCCTCTATGAATCTGTACACAGTCACATATGCAGCTGAAAAAATGTCTCTAATATTTTATCCTGTGTTTTGGCAACTGCACTTTGCCAGAGAATAGATACAGGCTGCTCCATAAACCTTACCCTGTAACAGAGCAACTGAGATCTGTCCTATCTGTCCTGTCAATTACTGGGGCAGGGTAAAGATCCTGTAAACACAGTGAAGCAGTGCAACACATCTCTGTAGCCGATGTAGTGGGGAGAGACAACACTGCTTTTCATCAGCAAGAATTTAAGTAAAATTCACTGTGCTCAAACACAGCAGAAACTCCTGAGACTGAAAGCCAAGAAGGCTCTAACAAATCAAGACATTTCTTGGGTGAAAAGCAAGCTTTCAGCTTGAAGGCAATTCCCCACCCCACCATCACCAATGTCATAGAATTTGACTGCTTTGCCTGATTCCAGTGCAAACTTCCACCCTCGTGATCACAAACAACCCTTGGCCATACTGCATTATGTTGTCAGTATTCTGTACTGAGAGAAGTGGTAACTGGTTTGGTAAGGCTTTTTCATTTTTTTTCAGCTTTTTTCCTTTTGCTTTGGTTTGTTGGTTTTGTTTTTTTTTTTTTAAAGATGAACAAGCCAAATCACCACAGGGAGCATTTGCAGTGAAGATGCCAGGAAATAGATTTCATATTCCATATATTTCCTGCCAAAGTGTATTTGCATACTATGCCTTCCACAGCTGACTTGGAACTGCAAAGATCTGTTTTCTTTGGCCCTTCCAAGTTTGATTGCTACTTCCCATATGAAAGCTCAACAGGAAGCCAAGCTCATTGTTGCAGTTCTTGTAGACAGTGGCAAACCTGCCCACCAAAACCCACAATCAGTGGGACACTCCTAAAGACCCCAGTTACAATAGTAGAATCTGATAGCTAGAAGATCTTAATGGATAATTCATTTTTCCTAATTAATGTAGGAAACTTTCATGTCTTTTTTTAAATAATTTTTTTCTGCACCCAGCCAAGAACAGAAATTGCAACCACTGAGCCTCAAAAGATAAGTCAGAAATATTTAAGTAGGGAGACAATTTTTGCAAACTCACCACACTCATCTCCAAGTAGACAAGCTATCCCTATAGACCCTTGGGAATGTCCAGAGGTTAACTACATGTTTGAACACAGTAAGTGTCACAGCCAAGAACAACTGCTGACCTTCCTTCATCAAAAATCAGGAATTACATTTGGATGTTGTCCAACAGGCATAACTTACCTTCAGTAAGCAGAATGGAGCTTGTATATATCATTTCTTACTGTGCTACAAATAGTGGGCGTTACTAAATAATCCCAACATCCTTTATAAGGACCTTATTCTTCTTAGATTCAACGTGATGCAATCAGATAAATTATTCAGTTCCTACCTTAGAAAACTCTGTCTGAATGTTTGCTGAGATGGATCAGATGTTATGCTGGATCACATCAAACTGCCAGTGTCTTCCACCTGTTGGTGTAGTTACATGGGCAGGACAACTAAATAAGCCTTTACTCCCACAGGTATTCAGTTCAGACTAGATTCTTTGGATTCTGAAAGGGGCAAGCTCACATCAGACTTTTCTGTAGTTCAGTCATGTGAAGTATCCCTCTTGTATTGATTCTCTGGTACCTAGAAAAAGCTGAGCCTCCACTGTACTATTTTCCTTAGATGTGGAAAATGGAACACTAACCTGGTTTCTCTCCTCTGACCAAGAGTCTATTTTTGACAAGCTTGTAGAAACTCAGTATTTTTTATACTACTACCTCTCTGTCCTTTGTGCGAGTGGCCAACATGTTTGTAACTTAGAGGCAAGCAGAAATCTGTATTTCTTAAACTGAATCACAGGGAAGTATTTCAGAGATGTCACAGACATTCTGGACCAAGTATTGATCCTAGACCAAGTGCTATAATTACACCAGGTGACAAATAGATTGCAAATGACAGGAACAAGATGACAGGAAGGGAAATTCAGCAACCCGCAAAATTTTACTAGGAAAAAGTGCGATTTATACTAGGTAGCAACACACGTTTCCCAGGTCTCAATATCATTACAAGTTTTTGCTTACATGCCACTAGGAGACAACAAATAAATTTTTATTAGAGGCACAATCACCGTGTTTCAGCAGCCCAAGAGATTAATTTTATTCCACCCTGTAACACAGCTCATGCTAAGGTGGCAGCAATAATATGCAGCTATGCCATTCAACAGCAAGTAACACCCATGCCCTTACAGGGAGGTGCAAATCTCCAGCACCGACATGCCAAAATGTTACATTGACAGATAGAGTCTCTCAAATGCCAGTGCATAGAGTAAACAACATAAATTGAATGCTGTGCTATCAACAGAGCAGTACTAAATGGGCTGTGTAATTAAGCAGAGCTCAAGTGCACTAACACTAAGAGTATTCCTGGACTGTGCCTTTCCAATACTGACTTGTTCCATTTGTTAATCACAATTCAAAGTAACCCTCCTGCTCTCTAAAAACATAAAGCTCGGTAACAGCCCTGATTTTTTAAATATCTAAGAAAGCAGTGGCTCTATAAAACACAGGTTGACCCCTTTTGACACCCAATGGCTAGGCAGCTACTAAGGGCCAACTCAAGTTCTTCACACCCTGACAAATATTCAAGTCTTGTCCTATTGCCTTCTGTTTCTCCAGATACCTACAGACTTAAAAATAGATGGGGGTTGGGTTTGGTGTTTCATGTTGTTGGTTTTTTTACTGATCTCCATAGAGTCTGCAAGGAGCTGAAATAAAAACTCCTATGGTTGTGCTGTAATCTCAAAGCTGTTCTGGGAACTCTGGACTAACATCTGCACTAACTGCCATAAAAAGTAATTGCAGAATTCTGCCCTCCATTTCTCTGGCTCTCAGTAACCTTACATCTTCAATAATAGAGGAAAGAAGCTTTTTACACATAGAGAAAGTTTCTGAAGGACCCAAAATTGAAGAAAACCTGCTTTCTTTCAGCGGACAAAAGCAGCAGTGCACTGCTCAGTTAAAGGTGTGACTTGCATCATGACTAGTGCAAGCTGCAAACTAAAAGCCACAAAGGATTAATTTTCCTCCATCCATTTCATTATTATTTGTGCTATGATCCTATAAAAGCTTCAGTCAAGATCAAGTTTTCTTTCCTCTAGTCACTAAGAAAACAGAAAAGCAAGAGAAAGGAAGCTTCATTTACTTTCATTTGACAGAGTGGAAGCTAAGACACACAGAATGATGGACAAGCCCAGGCAAACACAGCTTCTGGAAGAGACAGAAACCTGACTGCAGATCTCCCAAGAGAATCAAAAGAAAGGCTGTCTTTCCCACCTCATTTTGCAGTGGGCAGAAGAAAGAATTTTGAAAAAGCAAGAAACACTTTTGTCAGGTAGGCCACAGATACCACCTGCACACTAGAAAGAAATTATTTCTTTGGTTGTCACCAATATTGCATTCAGGTAAAAAGTTAAAAGACTTATTTTGTCTCGTGTGGTTACTTTTAGCTTATTGGGCAGTTCTTGGGAGATGCAGAGAACAAGTAAGGAGGAGAACAAAAACTAAATCCATCTCAGTTCAGAAAATGGAGAATTCAGTCCTTCATGAATGGGGATTAGAAACAGATACTTTTTTTCTGTCTCAATCTATCTCTGCTTCTGCAAAGCTGAGCGACTGCAGTTCAGACAGAAGGATAATTTTCTTAAGTGCAATGTTCAAGATAGCTTTAATTGCAAATAAAGTTCAAATAAAATGGTGGAGAGAAATAAGTGCATTAGGGGAAGAAAAAAAGCAACAAGATGCCTCCATTTCCTACCACTTCCTGTACAAGCATAACTGAGATCTCAATCGATGAGCTTGCAAAAAAGGCACCAGCATTTAAGCAATGCAGCTGCTTTCTGAGAAGCTCTCTGAGAATGGGCTTGGTTTGCCTGCACAGCTGGAACAAATACATGAAATGTTCAGATGATTACCTGTCCTCTTTCCTTTCCCATGAGGATATTCCCCACCATCACGTGACTTCTGAAACATAAAAAGCTGTAACTATGAAACACAACTGTTTCAGAAAACCTGTAGGTAGTCGAAAGACTGGGTAAAACAGAAACCTTATGGGAAAACTGAATTTTTATTCAAGGTGGCCTGATCACTGAAGGATGCTCACTTTTGTGGCTACAACACTGCAAAAGAACCAGTAATCAGTGACACAATCCAAACACTTGCAATAGGTTTTACATTATATCTCCAAATAATGCTCCTAATTCCATCAACAATTTCTGTGTGTCTTTCAGTAACTCAATCTGTCCAATTCAGTTTTCTCACTTGCAAAATATGAATAATCATATGCACTTTGTCTGAGTGGTATTGTAAAACTAAGACTAAGATTCCTAAAGCGCTCTGAGATCCCTGCTATAGAAACATATCAGGTGTATTATTAATTTTGATTAAGAAACCGAAAATGTAATGACTAAGTATTCATGCACAAAGCAGGAAATCCTTATCTGAACTCAAGAACAATATAAAAAGAAATTAATCTCATATACACTTTTCTTCATGTAAGATGTATTTGATCCATATATGGTACGTTAAAGTGGTACATTAAATTGTGAGTCTGGCAGTAAACCAGTAAACTACTGTACTGAGGTCACATGCAAAACATTAAAGCTCAAGTAACCTGCCTTTTGCGCAAAAAAGCCCTGCCAGTCACCTACTGCATCTCACTCCTTTGCCTTTTAATCAAAGTGGCCAACACTAAGAACTGTTTTAATTTGCAAACATGGCTGACATTTCTCTACAGAAAATTGATCACTGTAAAACAGGGTTGCTCCTTTCATTTCAGTACATGGATGAACCCAAGAATGCAGTTGTCAATGCTCAGAACTCCTTGTGCTGTGTTGAAGAGCTGAAAATAAAAACATCTCCATTGCCACTAATAGCTGCCAGTTTATTCACAGGACGAAAAGTCTCAGATTATAACAGCATGGATACAGTGACATTCAAATGTATTTGGCAGCGAACTCAAAGTGCAAGAGAAGCAAAGAGGAAAAACAAAAGACATGATTCAAAGTGTATTCTGTCATTTTTATAAGTACTGGGCACCTCCGTTCTGATGATTGCTGAGCATTTTTCAATTCCCACTTTAGCAATCCAACATATGGGTAAAATAGATGAGTACAACTTCCTCATACATATGGAAAATTGATGCTGAGACACATCAGGCACAATTTTCAAGGTCTATTGTTTTCATTTATTTAATTCTATGTCCAAGTACTCCAAAGACAATAAAACTGAACATTAATGGGATATGATACGAACTTCTGTGCCCAAAGTAACTTAAGAGCAGAGAGAAGAATAATGCCCTGAGTTTAACTTTCTGAATCTTTATTTCAATTGTTATCTTCACTGCTTCCTTGACTTGGAGGCTGAAGTCTCAACTAGAGTGTGAACACTGGAATGGCTAAACAGACAACAAACTTAAGTGGTTAAGTGCAGCTGTGTATTATGATTCCTCCCTACCAGCTCAAATAGAGCAGATCACAATGAAAAACTATCCACATCAAACAAGTAATAGATCATCCAAAAGAGAAAAATTAGAATGGACACAGTTTTGCTCTTAACAAAGCCAGAAACAAAAGATGCCACTTAATTCCAGAAGAACATAAAATTACCAAATAATCACACAGTTTATGCTCACCATATTGGTTTAGATATTTTTGGCTAACCTTTCCTGGCTTAAAACCAGTTTCTTTTCTCCCATTTCCAAAACTGTATATTTTAATACCTCTTAGACATAGATCCTTTGTTTTAGAAAAAGCAAACCCATCAGACTTGCAAAGTGCCAGATCCCAGACATGACAGGTTCATGTTGACAATTGGAATTTTTTGATAAATAGGGTTCTGTTCCAATTTTCATGGCTAAATATGGATTTAAGAGCCCAAGATGCCACACAAGTGGAAGAGTTATCTATTATTATTATATATAAAAAGAAATCTCCAGCCTTCTTCCTGGTATCTCTATCTCTTTAGATTATGTAAGCATGGTACATCTTGATCCATTATTTTATAGCTACTATTGAACCTCACACCTCATTTTCACCTGTTATATAACAGCTACAGCATTTAAATTTCAAATGAAATATTAGTTTCTGACATGGTTTTCATATTTACAATTAAAAACAATTCCCAATGCCACTGCAGTAATTTTAGACGAAAACTTGATACAATTTAGTATTTTATTTTTTCCCTTTATTTGGAGGTAACTTTTAGAGTCATGTATTGAAAATCTGCATCTAATCAAAATGGAGTGTTCCCTAAGTTTTTAAGAGCCCTGACAATGGGATAGGAATTTTATAGAAAGAGAGGGTCATAAATTATCTGATCTGAGAGGCTGACCACAAAACTTACTGCATTTCTGGTTCAGCCCCTGTAATCAGGATAAAAATCAAAAAGTCAATCTTCAATACATTGCAGTTATATGTGTTCTACTACTATCAAACAGTAGAAGGGGCTTCTGCAAAGCTAGAGAAGCAACAGTAATTAGCAAAATGCTTTTTTTGGTTCACTAATTAAAATAACAGTTCTAAAAGATGGTGTCCCATATGGAACTGCAAAACGTTTCCCAAGCAGTGAACAGAAAACTGGCATTACCACACTCAGCATCTTTCCAGAAAGAGTTTAAACGTTTTTGGTGGTTTTCTTTGATTGTTCTTTAGTTTTTATTTTGTTTGCTTGGTGGGGGTTTTAGTGAGGGGTTTTTTTAAATTATTTGTTGGGGTTTTTTAGGGGGATGTGCTTTCTGTTTGTTTTTGTGAAGGGTTTTGGGTTGCTTAGCTTTTTAAATCCTTTTAAAGCTTTCATTACATACGTACAAGTATCAACATTTTACATTTTCTAGCTGCACTTTTTGCATAGCAAAGACCCCCCTAAAGTCTTTGTATTGTTGTGACCGAAACCAGGCAGAATGCAATCTCAGCTAACCCACTCCTCCAGGCAATAGGCTACATCTATAAATCAGCTTTCTGCCTCCACCCCCCACAGATCAATGTCACAAGCAGCTATCTAGGGAGCAGCAGGGAAGCCAAGCTGGTGACCGTGTTCAAACACTCCAATAGGTTATTGAGCTGTGGTGTTAGGTGCTGTAGTCCAAAAAATCTGTTATGTGCCCCCTCCTACGTAAACCAGACTGCTTCAGAGTGGTTCAACACAAAAACAACAGGATGAGGCTGCTTTTGAATCACCTTACTTCAAAAAGGTCAGCAGATCACAGAGGCAAAAGCCAAAATAAAATAGAGAAGAGAAAAGAGAAAATAAATTTACAGGCAAATGGGAAAGAATATAAAACCCTTCTAAAATAACTCCTAAGTCTCTTATCAGTTTTTTAGACACACATTGTCTAAAGAACTCACCTGAGGAAAATAATGAAAATTCCCTCTTCCTTTTTTGTGCAATGCAAGTATCAATCGTTCTAGTTACTTATCTACTGAGGTGCCACAAGAACAACAGTAAGAAAAATAGAAGAAAATGGGACAAATATTGCAATTTACACTGCTGAGCCAGAGAGGGCAGTAGGGAAAGATTTGATAGCTCTGTTACCAATAACTGATAGAACCATACTTCAGTTTCATTGCTAAGACAAATCCACACCCTAATATAGTTAAGTGGGAATTTTTTTACAGAATTCAGCAGGCTCCAGATAAGGCTCAGGATGATGTAATCAAGGATGCGTTCCCTGACTACACAGCATGCTGAGCAGCCCTGCAAATCACTGGCTACACTGAACTTCCAGTGACTTTGGTGCACACAGCAGACAACCAGAACCAAATAAAGCCATCCCTTATACATGAAGCTGATGAAAAAGTCTAGCAGAATGAAAGGAAAACACACCTCTGGCAAACGTGCTGCTAAATGACCCTTCCTTCCTACCAAAAAGAGTAAGCTGAGGTAAGGAAACAGCAAAACCTTCCAGCTCTTCACTATTTCAAGCATCTCTGCAGGAGCGTGGTGAACCTTACTGGCCTTACAGCAGTTACAGGTTTGTGCCCATGTTTCCACTGGTTTGGCTCAGTCCAGTGCACAGGCGGTGCTGCTTAATGCTCTGCAAGAGGCTTTCAGTTCTTGCTTAACAAAGCTTTCCTCCCACATGTCATATGTATTCAGTCTACAGTCTGTTTATCTAATATCTCCCTCTTTCTCTCTCCCCCTCCCCCTCCCTTCCACCCCCTTGTCCCCAGAAGAGAATAACCATAATGTGCCTATCGCTTGCAGAAACAGACAGCTCAGCTCCCCCTTGCCATCTGGTCATACTCTGGTCTCTCAGCTGTCGTCAACATATGAATCCCGTTGTTTTGACTAGTGGGGTCCCAAGGAACAAGCAACAGTGCAGATTGCAGGGAATCAGGATGCCCTTTTCTCTCTTCCTTAAACCAAAAAGCAGCCCACGTAATTAGAAAGTGAAAGAAAGTGAAAGGGTGATTGTGAAACGCAATAGGAAGGCACAATCCCTCTACCTTTGCTCATGTGCTGGGGATCCTGCCAGCCACCCCAAGCTATTCTGCAACTCTGCAAATTGATATATTTACATAGTGACTTAACTTCCAAGACACATTTCTGCCTTCATCACCATCACATGAACATCCTGTCCTGCTTACTCGTCAACCTTTTACCTCTTTAAAAACAAAAAATAAAAATCAAGCTCCCACAAAAGCCAAATGTAAATATCTAAACCCTTAATCCAGAAGAATTTATCTTACAAAGATAGAGTATTTTAAAAGATAACTCAAAGTTTGTACTAATTGGTAGAACAGGTGGGGAAGAGATTAAAAAAAAGCCAGAAAAATAAGAAATGTGGTGACAGCTTATAAATTTCTAGAAAAGGCAAATGGTTAATATTATTTCTAGGCTAGAACAGCATTACAAGTCTATAAAGTATGCCAAGGATAAAATTAAAATGCTGCTTTTTTTATAAGCACAAAGAACCAAACTTGGTTCATCACCCTGAGTGCTTGAAACATCATAGAAGCAGCTGACTCTGAACCATTTAGCAGCATTATGGAACATGACTGCATCAAAGTCTAAGCAAAATGACCAGCTTGCACAACCCCTCCTGCCAAAATGGAGTCAGTAAAACTCTCGACAGGCATCTGAATCTTTCCATGATAAGTCTTCAGTGGGTTCAGAACCCAGCACCTGAGTACTGGAAGAAGGAAGCACGAAATGTATCTTCATGCTTGGACTGGGAAGATGGCATAACTTAGAAATACACATTTAAAAACTCACATCAGTGCCTTAGTAGTAAGTTTGAAAAACTGCTTTGTTTTGCTATAACTCATTTGAAACAATGCTATGAAAGCTTTCTAAAGTCTGTTTCTGAATCAGATACTTTTCAAAATTCAGGTTTTATGTAAACAAAGTTGCTATTCTCCCGTGATACTGCTAAAATTATTCACCTTGTGAAGTTTTATTCAATCAGGAGTGCATGTTGTGCTCCAGCAGTTCCACACATCCAGGTTCATTAGTCTGGCAACAGCTATATAGTGAAACCTTTAACTGTGAGTATGTGAAAAGGTATTATATCACAAAACATATGCAAATAGAAAAATAAAACATAATTTGAAATTATATTCACATAAACCAATGCCTTTTCCCTCATGCAGCACACAGAAAAACAGCATGAAGCACTGCCAGAACAGCAGCTGATGGCATAACAGGTCTTCCTCCAAAGATGCAGCAGGATTTGGGCCCTTTGTCTCTCATATCTATGACTACACAACCAAAGGTATCATCACAAGCAGCTCTTTGTCACCTTTCAGGATTCAGAATGTGGTTAAAGTTCAGCTTTTAACAAGTGACACCATAAGACTTGCATTTTGCACCTATGTTGTGGCAGGTTATCTGTCTACCTGAGCACAATTATAAGAGCAGCAAGCCAAGAGCAGCACAGGCCTCAGCACTGGCTGGTGGTTGTTGATCCAAATACTGACAGCTGCGGGCAAGTTTATTCAGCCCGAGCCTGTCAGGACATTGCCTCATTCCATAGATTGTTTACCTAGTCCGATGAAAGTCAGTTTAAGGATGCCTACAGATTGCAGCCAGTAAAGTGCAGAAAAAACCACTAAAATTTGCTGGAAGGGAAAGGCCATGGAGACTCCAGGTAGGGAAACAAGTTTAAAAATTGTTTTGGGGGTTTTTTGAGGGGGGTTGTTTTTGTTTGCTTTTTTTTTTTTTTGCAGATTGCTCCAAAATATTAGAAGGGCAGCAGACAAAGCAATTACACTGCTACTGTCCATATGGTACCTGTTTTAGAACGCGAGTGAATTCACTGAACAACTGTCACAACCACTGTGAGTTAAAACATGAAAATTTAAAAACCCTATCAACCATTATCATTTCCTTCACTAAGAGCAACAAACAACATGTAGAGCAAAAAATATTTATCTTCTGAATTCCAAATATTGCCCAGGGCAGTCTGAGGTCTGGTGTAATTTAGAGCAACCCAGAGTTCTGGCAAGTTCCTACCACCGACCAGCCTGGCACTAAAAGAAGTTCTGCCATCAAACGTGTTGCCCATGCAGGGGCCAGCTCTACGGCCATAGGGCATGCCCTGCTCCATATTCAGCAAGATTCCCTAGCACACCTGCACTTGATTTCCGACAATAAACACCTACAATGCTCTTCACAAGTACGACAGAGTGACCTTTAATTCACATAAAATATATATTTATGTATATTTGCTTACATCCATTCATATACAACACATTATCTCACTAATATTTTTCAGAGGATTTTTCTTAATCTATGCTGGTTTACGATTAGCTGTAAATCCCCTAGGATTTTTTGATCTAAATTAAATACACCACAAGTCTGAGAGGAACACTACATCTCCTTACAGATAAACCAGCATGTAACCCTACTTCTTATCTGCCCAGTGCAGCAGTTTCTCCCAACCTTCCATA
>VYZT01058258.1:11431-45773 GCA_013400735.1 Pomatostomus ruficeps | reverse complement strand
AGTTGTCCATGTTATCTGCACGCAGCCCAAGTATGAACCTTCTTACCTCCCCAGTCACGTCTACACAATTACTATTAAACCATAGAGATGTGCAAGGTTCTTAGTGAGGTTACTTCAAGTGTTCTTTGTGTCCCATTTATATTCATATATATGAGAAGGAAAACACAAAATGAAACCTACAGACATTCCTAGACTTATAAGCCTCCACTTAGATCTCACATTTTGTCAGGCACCCATGTCATTCATCCACAAAACAAATCTACAGAGTCTCAAACTTCATTAGTCTGGCTACTTGTTTTTCTCCTGAATTTTTAATTTCCTACTCCCTCTAGAACACTACTAAAGGTAAAATGGAGCAGGTACAGCATGGCATTCTAAGCTTTAAATCTCAATTTTCCAGTATTTTTTTTATTATGTATCAAGAAACATAATCCTTTAAGATATATATTGGATTTGGTGTCGTCTCTATAAAATTAACTAAAATTAATTAAATGCACATTAGTAATTATCTGAAACATTCCTATAAATTATTGAGCCATCAGCGCATTGGCAGGTGTGGCACAGAGATGGTAAACTATCAGCTGTAATGTTATTCTGGTACTATAGTAACAGATTGTGGTGAAAGGCAGTAGCTCCAGGAACACTGCCATGTCTCTCATCATCTAGTGTGGATTTCACTGGAAATATTACATGCCATATCAACCTGGCCATCCACTACATGTCATGTGACTGTTACCCAAATCAAATTGACAAACTTAAGCAGTACTAGAATGTCTTATTTATAAACACCTAGGGAGATAATTTTTAGTATTAAAAGAACAAATAAATTCACACAGTATTTTGTGATGATTGAGCCAATTGCTAATTAGAAGGAAAATAACAAATAAAAATCTGATTTGAGCCTGGAAATTAATGTGAGTATCACTTGTCTGAACACAAATAATGTTGACAAACAGCTGGAATAACAGGAGTAACTTCACATGCACCAATGTCCCTTCTAATACCATAGAGACTGTAGCACCAATATCACTATATTTTTTACTTGTGATAATGGTAAAATCTAGGCAACATGCTGAAAGGATACCAGAGTCATTCCTGCAGTCAGCTGATATAAAACTCTTTGGTCTGAGTTTAAGAATGTGATCAACATGAATATTTTCTAACTCACACAGAATTTGTACATATCTGAAGATAACATTTTAAAAAAATTGTTGTCCTCTGTGTTTCAGAAATAAAACCTGACATAAATCCCTCTTTTTTCAGTCATGGACTTTATTCTGTAAAATCAAGGTAAAGTAAATCTCATTTTAATAGTTCTTGAGGCAAGACAGATTTCTAAAGAAAATTATAACATGCATTTTTTAGAAAATCCCGATTCCATTCTATATGTTACAGCTATTATTATTCCAATAAAATATGATAAATTTTTCTGCATACTTCTGTTAATTTATTAATTCTTACAATATTTAACTGGTAAAGAAATAGCAGAGTGATAGAGATTTTTAGATATGTATCATCAAGCTATGTGACATATCACTTCATGTCAAAATCAAAGTGATATAGAGCAAAAAGTTAGAAGGTTTGTCCTGTTTGTTGGCAAACTCCAGTAACAATTAAGTTCAAAGAGTCGTTAAGTTTCAGATCTAATTTAATTATACAAAGAAAGTGTTGAATTTAGTGTATATATAAAGGGAATATAAAGAGAAACTACTTAGCAAAGCGTCAATTAAAGTGTGGCTTTTAATATTCCTCTGTTGTTATCTTATTGCTTATTCATTAAATATCATTAAGGACTTCATTCTGCAAACTGTAAAAATTCTGTGCACAGTAAAAAGTAACTTTAGAGTTTTATTGGTCTCAAAGGTCTTCTGGTGCCTGAAGTTCTGTTCCTAGGCATAGTCAGAAGTTCTTCAATTTCAATCAAGCAGAACAATTTGGTGCCTGCAGCCCAATAAAGGCTTTCCTTAAACCAAGGCAAGAGGTGTCCTGTGCTAATTGCCCGTGATAGGTATAATTTTGCTTTTTCTTGAGCAGGTTCTTGGCAATAAGCATAATCAGTATTTTGTCTACTTTTCCTCATAGAAAATAGAATCCTATGTTGATAAGACTTGATGAGTCTAACAAATCTGCTCATCCATATTGTTTTTTAAGGACAGTAAAGAGAAATTGAGTGAGTATATGGAAAAATTAAAAGAAAAATGAACAATAGTATAAAAATTAGCAGTATTTGAGAAAATATTTTCAACCTATTCCTTCGTTATTAATAAGAGGATCTAAGTAGGTGTTTCTGATTCATTTTACCCTCAGAGAAAATAAACTTCTGTGAAAAATGCTAATTGACCCTTGAAATTTTTCTATGTAACACTTTTCCTGGGTAATTAATGGCAGATATTTGAGCGATTATTGTAGTTTAATTAAAATTAAAACTTTGTTGTAAAAACAATACCATTAAAAATAACAAAGCAGAATGAAAATATTCCAATCAATTTGAGTGAATTTAAAAAGATCCTCTATAAATGTTCTCATAATAATGGCTATAACTTGCCTGAGTTCTATTTTATTGTCTTATTTTAATTCCTAAAAATTGTTTACACTAAAAATGGAAAAGTAACTAAAGTTATTTTGGTCACCACATTGTAGACGTGTGTTCAGACTGAGGTCCATCTTAAAATGACTGCAAAATGCTTTTTAAGGCTTTTATTTGCTTTCATATATGATTTTTCTTGTACTTTTATCCTTTGTTAGACTCAGCACTGTCACCACAATGATTCTTTTACCTTAATTACAGATATAGAATCAATAAAAAGTAAATTATGAGCATGAAAAAATATTATGAGTTGCAAACTTTTATAGATCAATTTTATTTTCTCTGTCCCATCTCTGATTAAATTTTGGTGAAGGAAGCTATCTGGCAACACTTGCCATTACTTATTTTCTAATAGATTGTTATTAAGTTCCATTAATAACACGGTGGTATCCACTTCAAAAGTAGCATCTCCGCATGAGCAAGCAATTACATGTAAAGTGGATAATATGCAATTATTAGATAATCTGGGTTGATTGTTTTTCTTTGCTTCTTCTTTTTCTTTTTTTCTTTTTTTTTTTTTTTAATGAGGAAAGACACTCAGAAAAAAGGATTTGGTTATAACTTCTATAACAACTGTTGTTCTTAGATTTCTTCTCTGAAGTCCTTGCTAAATTTTTTTGAAATTTTAATTTTAATTCAGTAAGAATTAATTTAATTTGACTTCCTTGTGTTTTGTTGCTCCCCGTCATGAAATCATGGAGATTCAAGTGAATGTGTCACTTTATGGAAATGACCATTAGTTCAGAGATGAAACACATAATTTTCTCTCACAATTCTCAAATTGGTTTTATTCAAAATTATAAAGGTTGTTTTTTATTTCTTTTCCTTTGCTTCACTAAATTTGCTGATGGTCAAGGAAAACCAAACTGAAAAATTACTGGTTTTCTTTATTTCTCTGTATTAGATTGTAATATGTTTTTCCAAATATATTGTTGTTAGCAATAGGAGATTACAAAATTTTAAATGATGTCTTTATTTTAGGGAAACACAACATAAGATTCCAAAATCCTATGATTCAACCTTCCTTTTCAGTTGCATACTGCTAATCAAATTGACTTACTGAGAGGTGATTTCATAAAACTAATAAGGACCCCAACCATACTATTCATACTGAATAATAAAATGTCTTTTGATTGTTGGTCCAGTGCTCTAAATGTTGATTAATGAAAGTGTGCAAGTTTTTGTGAATGGTAGGTGATTCCAAAGCATGGGAAAACTTTGATCCATCTGGTAGCATACTTCTCTATTTTATTAAATTTTTGTGGTCTTCTGAATGCCCTGCCATTGAATAGTAGTCATAACATACCATAGAATAGTCTGGTTTATATGTTGAATTTGAGAGTTCAGTTTCCTATTTTTTTTTTACAGTTTTAATGAGAACACATCCTTTACTTTTCTAAAGTGGTTTTTTTTTTAATGTTGAACACTCAACATTTCACTGTAGTGAGGTGCTTTTTATTATTTTTTTTTAAACATTTGAAGTCACCTTGCCTATTCCTGAGGTTGTCTTGCTATGCATTGTGGGAGCACGGGACCCTCATACAACAAATCAATGTGATTACGCAAGAGTCTGTTTATTGTTTACATTACTCCTTTCTTATGCATTTCTGCAGCTGTAGTTCACGCGATCACGCACAACCCGATTGGATCTCCCGCATTGTCCACGCGCCGTGCATGCACCTTTCAGGACACCTGACTGGTTTCAGTCCAGGGTGGTACAGTCCCTCTTCATCTGTTTTTGTTATTCTCTCTTCTACCGTCTTCGTTCCCAATTTAGAACTCCTTGCAGGCCCTGATAAAGGTACTGAACTGGGGCACCCTGACAGGGTTCTCATGCCTTACAACAATGCATATGTCTTGATTAGTCCTCTGAAATTAGTAAAAAAAATTAAAATCTTTAAGTACATGCACCTGGGAGATGACATGAGTTGATTTAGATACATCAGGAATACACTCCTTGGCAGAACATCCTTCCCAGAGTAAGTTAAAGTAATTCTGAAATGGGATAACTCAGCTCCTGCTAGTGCTTTAACAGATGTTTAATTTTATAGGGGGAAATTTCAACATTATAAGGAAGGATTGATAGAACTATATCCCAGATACCATACAGCTTATTTAAGAGCCAACACATTGCAAAATTGGAACAAGACTGGTATTTCCACTGTCAACAAAAGACAAAAAAATCAAAATCCCATTGCCATAGTTACTACTGCAACCCAGAATGAATAATATTTGTCCACTGCATTGCCCTGAGGAATCATCCAGCCACTTTAAGGTGCAGTGAGGAAGGTGTATGTCAGATGCCAGCAAGATTCACTCTGCTCCTCTAGATAGAACATGAGTATGAGAAGGCAGATTTGAGTTCTCATCTTTCACATTTGCCTAGGGAAATCATGTCCGAGGTGAATATCCCAGCTACAGGGGAGACTGAAGGTGGATCTGACAATTTCTCTTTTCGAATAAATGTATAATTCATTCTCCCTTCCCTCTTTTAGCTCAAGTAGAGAGGATTAAAAAGCTAAAATTAAGGATTCATCCCAGATAAGTGTAGGCACTTAACAGAGGATCCTATGTTAAGATCCTAATCATTTTAGGCTTGTGTTAAAGTTAATGGAAAGGAAGTTGCCTCCTGAGAGCAATTAAGACCTTAGATGACTGGAATAGCCAGATGTAAAAGCCCTTCACTCTTCATAATACATCTCTAACGCTTTTGGGATAATTCTGGACCAAATATTTAATTTAGGGTTTAACAGGTCTGTCATGTTGAATGGAATACTTCTCTAAGGAATAAAAAGAACCAGGAAGAAATATTTCAAACCAAATATATTTGGGTTAAAAAATTGAACATTTCTCCTTAAAAAAATTACTTAAGCATTACTATAAATAGTCACCTTACTATGTATAATAACTCTTGTATTATACATTAGTCTTAAAAAGACTTTTATAATGGGCTGAGTTATTCCCAGTTTATTTACAGTAAGGATAGATTTGATCCCAAGTGTTTAAATAGTTGGGTACCTTTTACTTCAAATTGAGAAATGAGCCAATGGAAGTTATGCAGGTTAGAATGTGATATTGCATAAAAAGCAAGCCCTTTTGTCTTTCATTGAAATGCCTAATTTCTTCTCACTTTTTCAAAAGGATTTTCAGCAGGAATTTTAAAAAAATAATTTGTAAAACTGCCACTAATTTTCCATGTTTCTGTTAGCATCTGGAATTTTCAGATTCCTTCTTTTTATGTCATTAATTTATATACACCTGAGTCCCAGGAAAAAATATGACCCTGTTTTTCTCCAAAGTGTAGACATGATCTATCATGCTAAATTGTAGAGCCACTACCATAAGAACAAATGGTATTGTTAATTAATTAACACAACAAGGCTGTTCTAAATTGAAGAAATAAATCAAATAAAAAATTATTTTGGCTCTATGTTATTATTAATTTAAATGTCAGATATTAAGTATAAACTCTCCTAGTAAAGTTTTATAAGAACTGTATAATTTCCATATTTGAAAAATACTTCCGTAAAACATCTAATATATTTTCCATAAACATGGCCTTCTCACACTGATTTGTACTTCTAATACTAATATAATGTAATATATGTAAAATAAATACGGGAAGAAATCTCACACAATGCTTACAGATTATTTTCCTTCAAAACTTGGTGACCACTTAAACTACATTGGTTTTTGAATTGTAAACTTTGTAAGGCATTTCAGAAGCATAGCAGTGCCATGAAGACAAAGATATACCTCTCAAAGGAGAAATATTTATGTGCTATCACAACAAACTGAAACAAACTGTTAAAATCAAATTAAAATGTCTAAGATCAATTTCGGTCAACAGTAACCACTGTTTCATGAATTTGCTTGTGACCTCCAGTTCTTCCTCCTCCATGACTCCCATTTACAATATACATTCTTCTCCCAACCATTCAATCACAGTGCTTAATTCTTCCAACAATCGACAGGCATGGCATATCCAGGCTCTTCTGACTTCCAAAGTGTACTCCCTGCAATATCAGAAGCTCATTACCATGCTTTCTGCCCTTCCAGGTGTTCCATGATGTTCCTTACATCCTTGCATCATCATACTCTCAGCTTTTTCCATGTCTTTTACAAGTACTATTTTGCCTGGAAATCAAAATAGAGGTATTAAACATTGCAATTGTTCTGGAGCTCTATTTTTAACATGCTATGCTTATTGGCCTTCTAGGCGCTACCACACAGTTTTGACTAATGAATTCCTCACTGGTATGCTGGTGAGTGCTCTCTTTCATCAATTTATCTTCTTTTAACTACTTACTTTAGTAAAATTGCTGGGCTGGTGATAGCCTTGAAAATTCCTTCTTCAAATTTGATTGAAAGCGAATAATGCAGTTGTGAGTTTTCTTCAGGAAAAGAGGAGTTCCTGAGAAACAGAGGTAGACACGCATGAGTACCAGATAATCTGGATATTCAGATAATGGTAGATAATGGGCCTTATAGCATGTACAACTTATGCATTATGTTATCTATGATTGAAACATAGTTCTTCAAAGCTGGACTTAATAAAATTGGGTTTTAACAAGACACCTCTGTTACCAAAGGAAATGTGAGAATCCATAGTGACAAATTCTTTTAGTTCTTGTAAGAGCCCACAGAAGATTCTAATTTACATAGACAGAAACACTTTTCACTTACCAAAAGATGTATTTATATTTTAAAACCTAATTCCAGTGGAGCTCTATAAGAGCACTCAGAACTCATTGTAGCCTAAAAGATCAATTTCACCAGCATCACTTATATTTTATACTGTGGTAAAATATTATAGTCTCTTAAAACTTCAATAGTATTTATAAGGTTTAATATGCAGCTCAAGACTGAAGTTAATGTCATACTTTGAAAAATTATTTTTAAAGCATTTTGTGTATTGGTTAACAGAAAAAGTCTGTTGTGTTTCACTTTTGATGGAAAGTTACTGTGCAGAAAAATAAGACAATTGTTGCTCTAGCATCTTATCAAAAAAACACCCCAAACCAAACAACACTATTAAAAAAAAGTAATTTAGATGACAGACTGCCCATGGAACATTAATCTGCAAGACTGAAGCATCATGGAAGTGACTTCACAACTTTCTATAGGAGGTTGCAGACAGCTGTAGATTTGGTTATCTAGAATGACTGCTATAAGCAAAAAGTTTTCCAGCATCACTTTCCATTGCTATATTTTTCCAGAGAATATATGTGAATATCTTGAGCCAACTGGAACCTAGGGGAAGGTTCTGGCAAGCTTTCTGTTAACCTCTGTCCATGGTGGAAATGGCTCATGTTCTTCGGTTTAAGACAAATTTTGGGAGGAGACTCCAAAAGGGTGTCTCCTCTAAAAGGCAGAATTACAGCCCCTCCCCCTAACCAAGGTTTGGAATTAAAACCTTCTTGGAGAAATGTGAAAAAGAACTGTTTATTTAACAAGCAAGGTGCACGCAGGCACACAAAAAAACCAAACCAAAACAAAACTTGAATAATATTAGACAGTAAACCTTCTCTACCATGGAGAAAGATGGTGGATTTATCAGAGTCTCTTCTTTCTCCAGTATGTCACCTCTCCTGAAGGTTCGGCCTGGCTGGCCTGGGGCGTCTGGCAGCTCCTGGTGAGGGTCCCGCCGACTGTCTTCCCCGGAGATGGTCTGATTTTCTCGGATAGGGAAAAAAACCCACGCCGAACAGTCCAAAAAAAGAAAAAAAAAAAAAAAAGAAAAACTGTAATCCCAGCGGGAAGGGGAAAGGGAAAAAAAAAAACCCCTCTGTCCTAACTCACAGCTGGACAGACTACTGGAAGGAAAGAAAAAAAACTCGCGCTTTATCTGAAAGAGACAAAAACAAACCATGCCAGGTTTTCTCTCTGCGAGCTCAAGGTTACAGGGCCCGCTCCTGGGCTTAAGCAGACGATAGGAAAAAGAAAGAGAAAAAAAAAAAAACGAACCAAAAACAGAGCATAAAAATCACCCCAGGACACACTGTTTATTTTTACCCTTTTATTTCTAAGTCTTGTGGGCATTTGAAGCACTTGTGATTCTCTTTGTGAAAAAGGTTTTTGAAAAAACATGTATGCTTAAAAAATAACTTTGCTACTTAATTTTGTAGTAAGTTTCTCTTCCTGATGAGTTACAATTTATTTTTAATGGGTTTTATGTGTTCAAAAAACCCCTACAAATTTTTTGTATTATTATTTTAATTTACGATTACATGTAATTTGTCATGTTTTATGTACTCTTTTAATTTTCTTAATTTGTTCACCTCTTCCACTTGAAGATTTTAATATGTGTGTCAAGATCCCTTGTTCAGCTGTTTAAGTTGACTTTCAGCCACAGTGGTTTTTTCCTTCTTCCAGAATTCCTTTGGTCAGCAGCATGAAGCAACTAGAGCATCTCTCCTATGATGATGGACACAGGATTTTAGGATTTTGGGGGTTTGGGTGGTTTGTTAGGTTTTTTTGTTTTGTTTGGGTTGGGGTTTTTTTTGTTTTGGTTCTTTTTTACTGTTGATTTTTTGGGGGAATTTTTTGTTTGTTTGCTGGGCAAATACTGATTTAGAGTGTATTGTGATCAGAGATACAGGTTTTTGGGGGGTTAGCTACATCTTGAACCAAAATATCAAGATCAAGAACAGAAGATCAAGAATGATACTAAAAAAAGTATCTGTGGACTATTTAATTTCTTTATCCAAGAGACAATCTTGTACTGTGTATAAAATTAATTGCATCATGGAGATACATTTATCAGTTTATGTACTGCTAATTGGGCCTTTTCATTCATATTTTTTATTTTCACAGCTTCTCTAATTTTGTTTAAGTATGACAAATTTATGAGAAGAATTACATCCCATTATACCTGTCATACTAGGGACTTGAGTAAAGCCTCTAAGACCTTTTCTAATCATATGCTCTCATAATTTTGTGAAATCAAAATTTTTTGGCTTAAAATAGATAATTTTCAGTATCAGGGCATACATTATATATGAATCATATTTGAGAGCTGCCTGAAACATGTAATTATGATAACTATATATATATATGTGTATGTGTGTGTCATCTTGATATTATTAAATGAAATTATAGAACCTATCTTTTGAAGATATTTAGGTGATTAGTGAGAAAAAATGATCAGAGATAGAACAAATAACTTTGTATTTAAAAAAATAAGAAATAGTATTTTATGCATAAATACTGTTTATCGGTGGAAAAATCGTTATGCATCAATGAAAACAGTTAAGTTCTTCCCACTGACTTTGTATGGACACCTATCAAATGTGAAAGTATAGGGAAAAAAGGCCTTCCTTTCCTAGCCTGTTTATGTGATTGGCAGATGTGAAGCTTACTATAAAATTTTCTTATGAAGATGTTAATGCTTTAATATTACAACTTGTTATACAAATAATAGTCTTAAATATTTATAAATTTGAAATAAGATTTTTTAATAGAAAAAGCCTAAGTTAAAAATACTTCAATTTCTTTACAGTGGAAACCATAAATGCTGGTCTATTTGTCCTTCTCACCATACATAAGCTTCTGCCATGAGGAAAGAATTATTTTTCCTAATTATATATCAGGATGATACTGTTAGGTCTACTTTGGCAAGAAAAAACTGGAATTTCATAGTAACTTCTGTATTTACGCTTTACTCCTTCCTGTCCCCCAACAAGTATTCCTCTGACTGCAAGTAGCTACAGGAATTTCAGAAATGTTGAGCTTAGTAACTTGCCTGACAATGAAGTAGGTTTTAAAGTCAGCCACTGAAAAAAGAATATGAACTTCAAACATTATCTGGTTTACACATTTAGGATCAGGAAAGTGCTATCATTTGTTATTGCTGTGTGATGAACTGTGATTCTGACTTCACAATTTGTCTGTGAAGGTATTTCAGACCTCAGGACATAGCTGTTATTTGCCTCATATTGAATTAATCCAGTCACTTTTGTCAGAGTCTGGACTAGTTCTGATTCCCAAAGTAAATACAGTTCACTCTTGGCAAACATTTTTAATTAAAAAGACCATTCCTTAGAAATAATATCCATTCTATATCAATGGCTGTTATAACAAAGTCAGGCTCAAGATACTTATTTGCATCTTAAACACCTCTGAGAAAGATTTTTCTTCAGATACTGCAGGACCTAGGATGACTCTTGACACATGTAATGTTGTCAATGTTAAGAGATGTCAAGGTCTTTCCTAGGACTGATACTGATATTCTGAATACAGGTCTGGCTCTCCAAAGATCCAGATATTTCAATATGTTTGAGCAGATAAAATTAACTCCCTACAAGATCTCCTTGATTAATGGTGTTTCCACTGCCTGGACAGCCCCCCGACTCTTCACAGTATTCAATACCTTTTAATGCTTAAAGCTATTTTCTCAGCCAATTTATAGTTTCTCAATAAGAGAAGCTTATCTTTTGTATAGGGTTTTAAAATCTCGTGCCTACTCCAGCACTTTTATTATCTATTTAACTACAAATTATTGAATAACAAAACTTTTTTATAATCTGTTTCTCCTATCACTAATTCAAAGACATTTATTAATTGTTAATTGCATTAAAATATATTCAGATTTTGTTGATCAGAATTCCTCCATACTTTCAACACTTGTTAATGACTTCTGTTTATCTTGACATTTGCTTACAAGTGAGAAAGAACTACTATCAACATAAAACAGCCAAAGGTAGGTTGATTCTTGTAGGAAGTTAAGGGAAAAGTGGTACAGATACCAATATTAATGTGGCACAGATGCCATTTTATCTAGGTTTCTTTATAACATTGCCCCTCGTAGAACAGCACGCTGTGCATCATCTATGTTGGCCAGAATTTCTTGGTGATAATGGAAGATTAATGTCAACATCTTTTTTGATGTCATGCTTCCTTAACTATTCAGCATTTCATGACAGTCGTTTGAAATGTATCTCACAATGCCTACTCTAACAGGGAGGGAAAGAATCCTGCAGGAGGGTCTTGAAAGCCACACACCAAGTGGGGAATAATATTTGGTTCTCTCCCAACCACAGCCTTAACAAAAGCTAAGATTTGTTCTCAATTGCTGAACCTCTAGCTATTGCTCAGATAAAAAAATATTCAGAGAAGAAATCTTTTTGCAGCCTATGCCTTTCACTGGGAACCAGTTAGGACACTCATGAAAAATGGATTTCTTCAGGCTCTTGACTATATCATGGTTTGATCCCAGTTGGCAACAGCCTCACAGAGCCTCTCACTCACTCCTCCCAAGAGTGATGGGGAGAGAATCAGGAGAGCAAAAGTGAGAAAACTCATGCATTGAGATAAAGATAATTTAGGAGGGATAGGTAAAGCTATGTAACCGAGCAAAGGAAAATAAGGACTTAGTTTGTTGCTTTCCATGGCCACGCAGATGTTCAGCCAACCCCAGGAAAGCTGTGCTCCATATAATCTAAGAGTGGCTTGAAAAGACAAACAGCATCACTCTGAACATCCCATTCTTCCTCTTTCTTTCCCCAGCTTTGTATGCCGAGCATGATGCCTTATGGTATGGGATATCTCTCTGGTCATTTGGGGTCAGCTGTCCTGGCTGTGTCCTCTCCCAGCTCCTGCTGTGCCCCCAGCCTGTTTGCTGAGTTAAAGCCTGAGCCCTGATTTGACATCCTACCTTGAAATACTGCCTGTGGATGGATATTCTTTTTAAGGCCCTGGTCCAGAATTGACCAAAATGCATTTTACGAGACTACAGTGCATTTCCCTTAAGTAGAGGTTCTGAGGAATATGCCATTTGAAGTAATGGGAAGCAGTACCTTTTTGCTTTAGAAGGGATAGATCAGATTCTTAATATACTTGCAAGCTTACATGCTCACGACTTGTCAAACCAGTTCTTCTCATATTTAGTGTTGTTAAAGGTAATTTACCTGGGAGAAGTGCAATGCAAATGGTGAGTCATTCCTGGAGCAGGCTCCACTGTACAAATGTGTCAATTTCTATGTGCATTCTGAATACAAAAGAGAAAGAAAAAGACCCCTGACCTGATGTATTTAATTTTAAACAAAATAAGGTGTAAAAGGTACAAATTGTTATACTGGTCACTTTTTCTGTTATTTCAACTTGAAATCAAAAATATGTGTTAACACAGAATCATGATATAAAGGAATTATTTTTTATTATAATTGATATTGTTATTGGGAACTCGAGAACCTCGGCTTTCTAACTGGAATATTTTTGAAAATTAAATTTGAGATGTGCTGCATCAGATTGTAAATGGAAAGTAGTCTTCATATTTTTTCATTATATTGGATACCTTTTTTGATGAAGGTTCATTTTCTGTAACTTCTGAAGACCAGTCTAGATCACTCTAGAATTCAAGAATTACTCCAGAACCAATTCTCAGGTTTAAGGATCTGAGACATCTTCCACTACACATCTAACTCACAAGGCACCTCCCTTTACTGTTAGAATATTCTCCTGGACAGCATCTAACTGCATACACTGTGTAAAGTATTGAAAAAGCCTCAGGGATCAGACTAACCACTGTATTGACTGGAAAATCCCTTCCTTTACGGACTTGATTACCAAAATGACATAAACCTAAGAAATAATAATAATAAATCAAGCAATAAAAATAGGTATGAAATATCATTATTCTTTAAAACTACAGAAATGTGCATGGGAGAATAATCTGCTGATGGCACCAACAATGGTCCATATCACTTAGACATTGCAAGGACTATTCAGTAAGAACTAATTAAAGAGATCCCAAACTGAAGATTCTGTTCTTAGCAACTCTGGCAGAGTCTAGAAAAATATGCATTCTATCTGTTATAGAAACATAACTGGGTGAAAATCCAATGTTATCCTTTGATCCTGAAACAAAATCCAGAATCTAGTGAAAAAAATTAATAGCAAAACACTCTCACAGAATACTTTTTCTTCAATGTGCCTCTGAGTGACCTCAATAAAGTTAATGCTTAAGTAATTTTGACCTTTATTTAGCAAAATTATGAAGATTGTGAAACTACTTTGCCAACTACACAAGTATGAGCTTTAACTTCAAGATCACCATTATATAGAATTTACTAGGACTCCTTAGTATCTGTTGTTCTTTATTGAGCTCATGAACAGTCAGATTCTCTAAGATTATTATAAACACGACCAAAGTCTTGAAAAGTAAAGAAGTAGCTCTGTAATGTTCCTTTTGATATTTAGCACAGCTTATATAATAACTTATAACAAAATTTAAATTAAAAGGACCACAAAAAAGATAAAAATGTTTTCAGTTTTTTTAAAAAGATATACAGGTACTCACTGTATATAGTTAGCCTATAAATAGGCTAATTTGTATTCAGATGTTTTGACATTTTATGCAGAAATGGACAAAAATTAAAACTAGTTTCAGCAAGTGGATTGGAAGCAAGCACATTTTATATATTCCCTGCTTAGCTGCGTAGTTTTCACCTCTTGAAATTTAGAAATATGTGTAAAGCTATCAAAAGATATTTTTTCTGATATAATCATAATCAATTTTTGTAGAATACTTTTGTAAAAGTGATTTTTTTAAAATGAAATGCATTTCTACAAAACTATCGAATTTGGATGGAGAAGTGTTGTCTTAGTGAGCTTACAGTTTCTACCTGAAAAAATACTAGTGAAGAGTAAACATACAGATAATTATTTCATTTTGTCTGCTGGCTTGTAACTTACTCAGCTTAAACTCGAGTAGTGTGTCTTCATCCTTGTCTTTGCTGATAGAGCCTCATTTATCATTGTGCAAACTATCACATTGTCAGATTCACTTATTTCAAGATTTTCTGCACATAACTCCCAGTTGTACCATTCTCATCTTGGCAGTCTCCTGAAATCCTTATCCAAAGGCAGACTCTCTTCCCTCTCTAACCACTTCACCATTTTCTTCACCATTTCCCTCTTAGATTTGAATTCCCAGACTCTCCCTCCCTCATTCCCAGGCACCATCTCTGCTTCCACCCTGATTCCATATCCTTATCTCCGTTTCTTTTCTCATTCCAGTCTGGCTCTCTTCCCACTGTACTCAAGTCAGACATCTTTCCCTTCCTAATACCCTGGGAAAGTGCAAAGAATTAGAGGTTGAGTTAACAAAATGCAGGAAGGGTTTTAATTTTCTTCTCTCAATTCCAGTTCTCAGTCTCTTTCCCACTCACAACAACAGGAACTGTAATTGCAAGATAGGAAATGTCTAAGAGCATAATCTAGAAATAAAAATTTGAATATTAACTAAAATGACAAAAAATGCAGTCTGAATTCTGGTTTTATCAACTTAAATATCTTTCAGCTAAATTCATAAAGCAGTGGATGAAATGCCCCAAATGCCCTCGCAAGATAAACCAATGACCTACAAATTCATATGTTCATATTGCAAAGTGCTTTTGTTTTTTTATTTTATATTAAATTTCTAATTTCATTTAGAAGGAGCATTACATGCTTGCATTTGTATGTCAGAAATAAACAGGAAGCAGTGTAGGTACATCTGACATCAACATAAGGCTAGGATAGTTTTGCAGTTGACTTTCAAAGTAAACAAATTCTTTATGTGCTTGTTCATTTCCTGGACAATATTTTTATTCTCGTTTGCAACTAAACGACTTTGTATAATAACGAGTGCTTCCAGATACACTTTTTATATAAACATGAATAAAACACTGGCATTTTAAGCTTTTTGTTCATGAATGAAAATAGACATCGATTCATTTTAGAAAATATATTTGCACGCAGTATCTGTTCAGTAGGGAGATTTTAATAAAATATAATTTATTTCATTATGCCATAGCAATTTCTACTCTTTCCTGTGTGTGCCACCATGGAAAATTCATTATTCATATTAGCATTTAGACCTTTATTTTATTCAGTGACTGCATCTGCTAGGAATTTGATGTATTTCCATTAAGCAGCACACATGTAAAAGAAAATAACTGTTGAAAAGAAAAAAAAAAATAAGAGAAAAGAAAACCAACCAAAAGCAAAACACATTAACACTACAAAAGTGAAGGAGAACACATCTAAGAATCCAGTTTGGGAATGAAAGCTTGATTAAGGTAAGAATACCAGTGAATCCTAACCATCACATCCCCATATACTCAGTCTGACACAATCACAATTTTCCCTTCAACCATAAATTTAACTTGATGAGGAGAAAAATAAATCTTATTAGAACACCCTTGTTTAACTCTACAGAGTTACTGATATATAAAGTGATTTTAGCAGCCAGAGATCACTTGTTTAACAACAAGTGTCTGGATCTTATAGTGAGGTAAAGAACAGTGTGTGTGGGGTGAGTAAAGGAGCTAAGGGAGCGCAACACTCTATTCTCACACAACTTCCAAGCATGCTCCTAGCCTACTGATAGCATTAGAATGCAGAACAAGGAGTGGGAGCTCTTGCTTTACAGTGTATTGGCAGCCTCCTATCAGCTGACACGTGGGGGAGCAATTCAAAGGAGTGTCTGAGCTTCTAAAACTTTTTTTTTTTTTTAACAGCAGGCTCCCAAGACTCCTACCTCTCTCCTTTTTTACTGTAATAACTTCACTATTCTTCCATATTGCTCTATGCCTCCTCCATGTTATATTTCTATTTTGTGTAGTTTTGTCAGACAAGTCCTTTTGAGGCATTCTGCCAAGCTTGTGGAAGGGAAGGCTCAGCAGCTGTAAGTCACTGCTGCCTCTCTCAACCAGCACAAGCCCAGGCCAAGCAAATTGCTCTACGAATGCCCTGAAGTGCAGCAAGCCAAAGAAATGGCTTAATTTGCCATATGTTGTGGAGTCCAGACGCAAAGGGTTTATTAGTCTTTGCACATCATGGCACCAATCAGCATGTATTACTCATATCTTATCAGCTTTGAATTGTTTTGTATGCCTGGGGATTTTTTTGTTAGGTGTTTATGGTTTGGTTTGGTTTGGTTTTGGTTTTGTGTTTTTTGGGGGTTGGTGTTTTTTGGTTTGTTTGGGTTTTTTGCTTTTGTTTGTTTGTTTGGGGTTTTTTGAAAGGAACTACAAGAGTCATTCCTTCTCAGTACAATGACAGTGTTTTCTGACATTTGAGGAAACACTGAATTCATGATATATGGGGTTATTGATGGGTCAATATCTTATGTGAGTTTAGCAAACAAGACAATATTGAAATACTGAATTACTATATAAACAGGAGCAATATTGCAAACATTTCAGTTCCCTTCCTCTTTAAAATTCTCACTTGCAAGTGAAGAGCAATTTCTTGCTTCCTGTTCTGCTCTGTGCTGACCACTGATGATTTTGAGGTGCAAATTAAGCACATGACAGAAAAATGAAAAGACAAAGCATATGAAAGCAATCAATCTGTTATGCATTCATATGCTTCAGAGATTTTTAATTGCCACTGGTAGATTTCAAGGAATTTCTAAAGTTAATTGCAGAGATGAATACTCTCCTAAGAATTGAATGGCTGTGTAAGAGCACTAGCAACTATGTAGAAGGACCAAACCTCTCACTTAATGAAAAAATGTCTGTTTAGAAAAAAATGTTCTGTTTAAGTTAAAGTTGTATAAACACAAAAGTAAATAAAAATACTAAGTTATTTCATTCATCTAGAATGATAACACAGGTGTAAAAAGGAAATAGAGGTACTTACTGCTTTCTCAAGTTGTGTCTGGTCAATGCTCTTTCTAAAACTTTTTCTCCAAATAATTATGTTTACTGCTGGGTTAGTAATTGTTTCTGTTTATTTGCTGGAGGATTTGATGAGTCATCAGATGGAGTGTAGTCTTTAAAATTCAACATCCACAGAAAAGGGCCTTTAGTAAAATAGATAATCAAACAACATTTTTTCTGGTGTTGGTTTGCTTTTTTGTTTTGTTTTGTTTTTTGTTTTTTTAAATAAGTGAATAAATGAAACCTAATACAAATCCATTTAAAATAATATAATATACTATAATTAAATTAAATTTAATATTAGGGTTTTTTTTAAGATGACTTGCAGTTTGGGCTTGGACATATAGGATGCTCAGAGAAAGATAATATCCTGCATAATTCCGTTTTTGATCTGCATTAGTTATTTGAGTCTCAGTATTGGCTGTGTCAATCCCTGTGTTAGCAGTTTTTCTTCTATCAATTCATATTCTACTTGAATTAGGTTTTATCTGCAAAAAAAGTTTATTTTATCTGCAAAAGAATCCACCTTTATTTTTGCAACAGCAATAACTGTGAAGCTTGGCTTTGGAGAAAATAAATGCAAACAGTAGATCTGTACGCAGGTTCTGTAATTGGTATTGGCTTTAAATTGCCCTTTCTTCCACAGTAAAAGAATAATAAGAAAAAAGTAATGTAGAATGATGTGCAGTGTCTAATAGTTTCAGTTGCTTCACTGTTAGATTTTCTTTTTATTTGTTTTATTTTGGCTGCAATCGCTGGAATATGTTGGCTACAGTACTTGCAAATGGAAACTAAGCACAGATGTGCCAACACAGGCTCCAGGTTTGTGAGTATACACATTTTTATTGCAAGTAGGGCAAATAGCTTTCCCTGGATTATACAAGCTGAAGTTGAAAAAGTGCCATATATAAAAGATTTCCTTTTGGGAACAGTTGAAACTTCATGTACAACTGCACTTTGAATGGAAGATTATTTTTTGATGCTGTTTTGGGGCAAATCTGTTTCCTTTAGTATTGTAGCCATTACTGTGGTTTTCTTGAGAAGATGTGCATTGCCTACATGAGTTCCCTTGGACACAGCAGCGGTAGAGAGAGCAGAAGCATATTTATGTAACTCAAGAACAACAGTGTCCATTTGAACTCTTGATGAGCATAACCACTGCATCGAGACACCAGCTGATTTTACACATCTTGAAGGCTTTGGGGAATCATGATCATTGATGATTTTACATTTTACAAGATTAGAATTTTTCATTTATTCTCTCATTCAAATTCATGACCAAAATTAAGTGATTTAAACAGTTTTACTTCTGTTTTTAAAAGAGTTGTGGCCCATTTCATATTTTTTTTTCCCAGTGATTCCATTAAAACTTAAATGTAAGGGTGATTTGGTCTCACACCTTCAGCCTTCTGTCTTGTTTTGGTCTTTCCAACTAATTTCTGTAAGATTACATAACAGAACCAACCAGCAATAAGTAGTTTCTAGGAAAAAAGGTATAGACAAAAATAATTAACATCTGATTGAATGTGTAAGAAATTAAATGGCTAAATATGAAAAATGACAAGCTATTTCATATCAATCATCTTGGTTTGGTTTTCTAGTTTCACAGCCTAATACTTGAAACACTATATGTTCCTAACCGATATTTAATGTTTTCTCTTTATTACATTAATATTTAAAGAATCCTAAAGAGTTCTTGCTTTTAAATTATTCATGACTGCTGCTCTTTTATGTGAAACAAATTTCAAAGGAAGAATCCCTAATTCACTTATTAACCAATTCACATGTCTTCTCACTTGCCTAAGCAATTTTTAGTGGTTTTATCCATTAATCTGTGTAGAAGTGCAAATCTGATAATTGCACTGAAATAACAAATATTGGGTAGATTTATATTTGGGAGCATGGCAAACTATTTTTTTTCAGCTTTGTTACTGACACTGAAATTACATGACTTGGAAAAGCAGGCATATTTTAAGGGGAAAAAAAAAATATTGCAAAGAGTTAATGTTTATCAGAAACATATTTTTTAAGCTTACTTCTACTCTCCAGAAACTTACTTTGATGTTTTTTAATAACAAATATTAGAACACTGTTCTAGAGGGTTTAACAGTGAAGGGCTCTCAAGAAAAGTAAAGGTAAAAGCTTCTGTGTGTAACCACAGCTACTTTTTTCACTGGTGAGACTGTCCCAGGGAATAGTTGTGTAGCAGAGTTCACATGTTCATTCAACTCTACTAGTGGGATGGGAAGAATACCATCCTCATTTGGTATGAGTACCAGAAGTGGATGGAGACTCTGAGGTTGCCACTTTGCTTCACATGGAGAGCAGGTAACAGCTGCTGGTCCTCGTTTGCCTCTGTTGCTCTGCTCTGAATTTACCTTGGCAGCATGAGCACGACAAACTCATGCCCCATTATTAGCAATATGTTCAGACAGGACTTCCCTTACTCTTGTTTTCATTTTCAAATGTAGCTTGTGAAATTTACTCTGCTTTTCAGATGAGCATCACAAGAGACTGATGCCAATCTGCAGAAGATTTTCCTCTAGCAATCTATATTTGAGCCCATGACAGAGTCAGCAGGCAGTTTTTTGGCAGCATCAGAGATACTTCTGTGTTTGCCACTTAATTAACTGTTGATGGACCATCTGGACAGCTTATTCTTTATGCATGTAATTTTTCTTTGGTTCACCTTGGAATCTGTATAAGCAATGCACATTCTTTTATTAAAAAAAAAAATCATTGCATAAGTATCCTTTGTGATCAAGGTATAAGCATATTTTGAAGTCTATATTGTACCAAAAAGCTGTTAGATTAGAAAATTCACATACTTAGACTTCAAGAGAGGAGGGTGAAATTGGTTAAAATTGATTTTTTAATCTTTTTATCCCTAAAATACCCAAGCAATTGTTTATCTTATTTCTCAGGGAGAAATCTGCACACAATATTCCATTTATGTCTTTAATTTGTTATTATGGAATTTCAGAAGAAGGTGAAAGCCCAAAAGGTGGTTTTAAAGAGGAAGTGAGGAAAAGTTCAGATTTATTGCTTTTCACTACTTAAAACAGCTGACTATGCAAAATCTCCGTTGTAACAAATATGCAATAGAAGTCATCCTTGATTTATTTTCAAAAACTCTAACCTCTAAATCAGGATCTAATTAATGAGTCCTTGTTTTGAAGATATTAAAAATAAATGTCTGGTTTCAGGTGTGGTACTTTCAGATAAAGGGAAATGAATTTATTTTCCATGGAAAAAAAAAAACCCTGAAAAAAGTCCAAATGATAATATTAAAAAAAATACACTCACATTTATCTCACTTTTTTTTCCCTGAATAAACTTATTTTCACATTTTATCTTGTTTGGTTGGTTTTTTGTTTGGGTTTTTTGTTTGTTTGTTTGTTTGGTGTATTTTGTTATTATTGTTTCTCTTCATTGGTGCTAATTTTTTTTTTGCTGGTTAGTCAGTTTAGTTTGTTTGATTGTCTGTTTCTTCTGGGATGTTTGTTCACTTTAGATCAGAGATTATTCAAAAGCCTCAAGACCTGCCAATGTTGTCTTATAACTTCAAGCAGGTATTTGGTAATATCAGCAGTCGTTTCAAATCCCTTTTTTGGACATATTGAAACTTGAATGCCACTTTTCACTTAGTACATCTAGGAGTATTTTGAAAATATTTTCCATTATGGTAAAAACACACTTCATGGCTTTAGCACTCTAGTACCTGGAAATAGTGAATGGTTTGCACACTTACTGCTGCAACAAATTACCGAGTTAATATAAAAAATAATCTGTTCATTGTCAAGTGCTAAGAAGCAATCATGCTTCATTTACATCATGATAATTAAAGTGCTCAAGAAGAATCATAGAAGATTATAGATATGTGTATATATACATATATATTATATATATACATAGTTCAAAAGCCATAAACAAGAGTTTAGCTTAGCAACAGAAGCTTTGAAGTAAACTACCTGGATATGAATCTTCCTATGCTATCTAACTTCTGAACTGTACATTTTAAAAAATTCCTTTGCATTGAGAATTTTTCTTTCTTTTTATGAAGCAGACTCATTAAAAATAGGAAAACAGAAATATATAGAATGCAACAAAAAAAATCTAAATTAAAATTTAGGACAACATTCTTAGTATCATGATTAAATTATCATATTATTTCTGAAATTACTCAAGTTCTTGTGGATCTTTCAACTTACATTTTCCTAAGTTTCCATAGAAAAGTTCCCAAGTCCAAAATAAAACCAACAAAGGAGAACATACACTTTCAGAAAATAACTAATTTTTCAGAATCAGAACGGCTTATTAGAAATATTTTGATGTTCTAATGTCTTTCTGACATTTGTAATATATTTTTAAGTTGTAATTGGTGTTAATTTTTGATGAATTTCCCCTTTCTTCATTGATATCTTTGAACTTAATGTGAATTTTTTTGAGCATTTGTAGATTCCAGTGAAGTCAATGGAACTTGCAATGCTGACTATATTTCCTTAAAGGGCTCTAAAAATCAGAAGGAAAAGAAGTGAATTTTAATTTTACTCCATAGATAATCTGACAAGATGTCTACATCTTGCTCCAGCTCTATGTTCCAGAAGTAACTGAAAGATAAATCCCCTTCTCTCTCATATAAAGTTGTTATTTGAATAAACTGTGGTTGTAATTTAATTTGGAATCAATACGGGATATTTAATTTTGTTTCATTTTATTAACGTCATGCCAGTTGTGATATTATAACTTGCAGTTGTACTTCATTAATAAATAAGTGACTGAACACAGTTTTTGTACTTTGTTGTACTTTGTTATAATCCCTGATCTGTTTTAGGTGATGTCAGTGTATTTCACACTCCTATTTTTCCCTTAAGAGATCCCACTGCCATTCTGATCCATTTACCAGCAATCAGCAGTGTGCACCTTCTTATCTTCACAATGTTACAAAGACAGGCAGATTAACTTTAAAACTCTTCAGCTTAAATAAGCTTTGCTGCTTTTCCTGATTATTATTTATTATTTGCATTAATACAGGGCGTAGAAGCAGGCTAAGACAGCTGGAAGATTTTATAGCTAGTATCCTTCTGGATAAAATTTTCAGCTCACAGCTGGATAAAACACATCATGTGATGGTGAGCAACTGGCTTACAGGTGGGGCACAAAGGGTTACAGTGAAGGGGGTGACATCAGACTGGTGACCTATCACTAGTGGGGTTCCACAGGTCTCCATCCTCAGCCTTGTGCTCTTCATTATGCTTCATTCATAAATGACTTGGACACAGGACTGGAAGGGATACTGAGCAAGTTCACAGACACTACAAAACTGGGAGGAGCTGTTGTGTCCCTCAAAGGCAGGGAGGCTCTTCAGAGAGGCCTTGATAAATTACAGGCCTGGACAATCACCAACCATATGAAGTTCAACAAGGGAAAGTGCTGGATTCTGCACCTGGGATGGGGCAACCTTGGGTGTACAGACTGGGGAATGAGATGCTGAAAAGAAGTCATGTGGAAAGGGAAAAGAGCCTTGGGGTCCTGGTCAATGGTGAGTTGAACATGAGACAGCAGTGCCCTGGCAGCCAGGGGGGCCAAGCATGTCCTGGGGAGCATCAGGCACAGCATTGCCAGCTGGGCAAGGGAGGGGATTGTCCCACTCTGCTCTGCACTGGGGCAGCCTCAGCTTGAGTGCTGGGGGCAGTTTTGGGTGACACAAGATATAAAGCTATGATAGAGTGTCCAAAGAAGGGCTATGAAGATGGTGAAGAGCTTTGAGGAGAAGCTGTGTGAGGAGGGGCTGGGGTCACTTGGTCTGTTCAGCCTGGAGGAGAGAAGACTGAGGGGAGACTTCATTGCAGCCTACAATATCCTCATGAGGAGAAGAGGAGGGGCAGGCACTGGTCTCTTCTCTGTGGTGACCAGTGACAGGACCCGAGGGACTAGCCTGAAGCTGCATCAGGGAAGGTTTAGGCTGGATAATAGAAAAAGGTTCTTCACCCATAGGGTGCTTGGGCACTGGAACAGGCTCCCCAGGGAAGTGGTCACAGCACCAGCCTGACAGAGTTCAAGGAGTGTTTGGACAACACCCTCAGGCACATGGTGAGATTCCTGTGGGATGGTGCTGTTCAGAGCCAGGAGTTGGACTCAATGATTCTGGTAGGTCCCTTCCAACTCAACATATTCCATGATTCTGTCATAGCTCACATCTTATCTAATCATACAGGCTGCAATTGAATTAAGAGAAGAAAAGAGAACCTAGTATTTTTAAAACAAGCAGTGAGTGAGCTGTAAAAATGGTATAATTCACATATATATTAACAATACTAAATGCTGTCTGATCTTTCTGAACCTTTTAGGGGATTCAAATTTAGCTCTGGATTCTGAAACTGGATCTTCACAAACTCCATGTACATGTCTTTCGGGAGTTTCCAGGAATGAAGTGTCCCTCTTCAGAACATTAGTCTATGCATTTGTAAAGATCAGATTGCAAAATTAGGACAGTTCATTAGGAGCTTCAGAGGCATGTAAAGCCTTTTTTCTTATCCTAGAGAACAAGAAATGCACATATACACACACTCCCACAACCCCAACACCTCTTCCCCCAACTAAAGAAGAAACAACAAAGAAAAAAGTCTCTTTTGATTATTTTAATTCTGTGGAATATTATTGGAATTTATTTGCATTTTATTGGACTGCCATGAATACTAGATATGAAGTACCTAGATCTAAAAAAGTGAAAATCCAAATTGTAATTTCTCATAGAATAAAAGTCCTTGGTTCTGATACACAGTTCTAAAAATATCTTCTATGTCCTATACATCTGGGAGTGAAAACAGTTCCCTCTTCCTTATTCACAGTCATTGAAGAGTTCAGTAAGGGTTGAGCAGAATTCTGAAAGCATATTTTTTGGTCTAGGCACTTATTGTTGTGACTAGAATTTTTTCCCTTAATATCCAGGAGGAGGGAGAAGAAAATAAGACAATTTCCTGAAAAGCTATTTCATTAGACACTGCTTGCTCCTTACAGTTCTTACAAGGTTGGGAATGTTAAGAGCAATAAACTGGTATTGACAAGTAATTACTCCTTTATGGGGTACCATTTGCATTTGATGCATGCTGGTAGACATGTAATGATTATCTCAGAAACTTCCCTTACGCTTCCTTCATGTTCCTAAGCTTTGTTATAAAGTGTGCCTAAAGTTTTTATATCTTTTCAATAAAAATATGAATCTAGGGAGACAGGTACTTCCACTGGATGATATATGTCTGTTTGTTGAAGACATTTATATGACAAAAGAAATTTCTATGGTGACTAGACTCAGAAGTAACACCTTAAGGTTATGTGCATAAATTAGGTAAGAGTAATCTGAACCTCTGGAAACATTCTTTAACAGCAAAATCTGCATTTTCTACTGTTAGGTTACTAATCCATAAATAATTCTTATTTTTGACTTTTTGTTTGTTTGTCTTCTAATTAAAAAAATGAAAATACTTCTAAACACATTAAAACCCAGTTTTAACTGTATCTCTATTTTGTATATTCCATTCATGTAGTACTTGCTGTTTTGTATCAGCCATCTTTAAAGGGTGTGATGAAACGTTCAGACTTCTAAAGGAGACTCAGTATCAGTTGCACTGTTTAAAAACTAGACATGCGACAAGAAATAATACAGAACCATGGTTTTTGTTTTGTTTTGATTGGGGTTTTCTGGCATTGAGCTCACTAAATATACTTGACGTTGGCCATACAGAATTGCTGGCTGGTTTTCAGATGTTTTATTTTAATGGAAGGTTAACTCAGTGAAAAATAAAGGGCTCAACTCGGCAGAAAATTCTAGTTGAATGAACAAATTCATTTTCCATGCATACCATATTAGCTTACTACAGACTTTATAAACTAAATTCTTCCAAAAATATAAATGATCTAGAGGCTATGCAATTCAGATTGAGACAAGGATTTAAACATTTGTCACAACGGTAGATTTAAAACATGCATCTAAATAAGGGCATAATTATAGTCTGATGAACAAAAATTATTACAATAATAAAAGAAGTATAAAAATAGGAGTGTATTATGCATTTGTATGATGTATTTGCACAGCAAATGAGAGGAATTTCAGAATAATGTTGCTAAGAGTTATGAGAATCTTTTTGCATAATTCATCAATGTGCAATACATTCTGTTTTTAAACAAGGGAGACAAGCACAACACTGAAGTGTGAGGCTTTAAGACATAGTGTAATATTTGATTTCTTAGTAGTCTGTTTTGGTTCTATTGTATGATTATGACAGTTACTCATCAAGTAGTAGAGAAATAAATTTTTCTAGTAAGATGAATTTCATTTGCCTTTTTTTTAAATTAAGATGTAATGTGATACTACAAGGATGTGTTAAGCTGTGTGTACTGCCTGCTTCACTTGGCGCAAAATCCCATCATATCTGTGTAGAACCAAATATGGTTTCATAGGAAAAGTCTCTAGATTGGAACTTTCTGCATAAGTGAGTACAGGTAAGGCCAAGACAACAGGACTCAGGAACATGAGCTACTAGCAGTGATAGGAACTAGATGTTTATGTGATAATTTTTCTCAGTTGTAAGAAGTGTTCTGGTTTTCTCTTTGAAGAATTACAGAAACACAGAAACAATAATTTCAGTGTAGTATCCTAATCTTCTCATTTTTACATTCAAATTAACTCCATGCTTGCCCAGAGAAAGTATTATTTTTGCTTATTTCTCTTTCCAGAAAAGAAGTATACCTACATGCACAAAGACACATCAGAACTGATTCACATCACAAAACTCATCTGTTAATTTTTTTTTCCATACACAGAAATGAAACTGGTTTGTTTTTTTCCAGAAGCTAGTGACACAATAAAGCAAGTACTCTTATTTCCCACTCTCGTCACAATAAATTGTTTAATGTAGTATTTTAAGCTTGCAAAAATTAGAAGCTTTATTTAAGATGCACAGTACTAGATACCACAGATGCATTAAGATATATGATTCTAAAAAATTAAAGAGAGCGCATCATATAATCAACCTGATTGAATTCTGTTGAAATGGGTTGAGCGAATGCTCTTCAGGATCTCACTCCAGAGCTATATTCTTGTGTAGGGAAAAGGCACAATTGCAGGAGTAATAAAAAGAACAATTAGAATAAAAGATCTTTTGCACTGTAAATGAGTTTATTTGCATAGGCCCATTGGGCATTATTTTCCAATGAATAGGTTTTAACTTAAACAAAATCCAGAATTTTCATTTTGCAAACAAAATCTATATATCAGTTCTGCTTAAGCATAACATAAAAAAAGAAATTAAAAAATAATAAACCTATCCTGAATCCGAGTGTGAACATTTCTTTATATAATATTTTTAAAAAGAAAGAAAAACTAGAATTTATGTTTGATTTAAGCTAGAATTTTTGTAATTTATAAGCAGACTTGACTCCACAAAGATCAAACCTAAAATCCAGCTAAGGAATGACTGAGACACATCTCAGTCTCTTAGGCATATCAATAAATAACAGATTTAGCAGTGCACAAAGTTTTTGGATTGTCATTGCAATGTAGTATATCATTGAAACATATTTTTAATACCCCACCATGGAAAACTTTTCCTATCACCTACTTTAACATGGAAATGCCAAAAATGGTGCCATTACTAATGTTTTATATCCATCTCTAAATGCCCATGTTTTTCTGAGACAGTTTGGAGCATTCATAGTCTTATATTAGCAGAGCTCTCTAATGGTCAACACATGATCTCAAAGAGACACCAAAAATTAATGTTCTCCTGCTAAAAGTAGTCCAGTTTGGTGGATATTCTGACAGCATATCTAAGAAGTTGAGGTCTTCAGAGAAGACAGCTAATTCTAGGGGGTTTTTTAACTTACATCTCTAGAAAGACCTGATGCCTTCCTAAATACAACAGTAACAGAACACTTGGACTGGACATTGCAAGCCATGAGTAAATATGTTCTGTTATTCTGACTACATTTAAGGATCGACCCATTTTTCAGCCTATAAGTTGATATAATAAGAAGCCTTAATGGCTTGCATTCTTAAATCTTGGTCTGTTAATCTGTATATGAGCTATTGTAAACATCACTTGGAAATGCGCTTTCTTAGAAATACAGCTGTAAACAGAGCTGGGAGACAACATAATTTCTTTCTTAAATTTTCTTTCCATTAAAAATCACAATTAAAAAAATCACTTTTATTTTTTAAATAGAACTATTTTTCTTTTCTTTACTTCCTCCATATCTAAAGATCACTTTCATTTTTGTTAAGGGCAGTTTCCTGTGGCATATTTGCAGTGTTGTTGCTTTTCATTCTGGTTTTATGTTGATCATAGGCTGAGGTTATCTAAGACTTTGCTAGAAATAGAATTAAACTTCATTGCTAAATAATGAAAGCATTACTGGCAGATTATTAATAAAAACCCTGTAATGTTTACGGGCACCTAGAATATTGATAATTTTATATAGGAAGGTATCATGCATATTATATGAGAAGCAAGCAAATATTTAAAATGGATTGAATGATTCAGCATATTAATAATGGATTACATCACAAGATCTCTCATCACAAGAGTTATTTCTGTGCATGTCAATAGGAAACACACATTATTGCCATGTAAGAACTGCTGGGTTTTTCCTGGTCTGGACTTTTGGAATGTAGTAGGAAAACTTCCATTGACATCAGAGTTTCAGGACAAGGGTTACTTTGCCATGCTTTGAGGCCAGAAAATGGCTTCATAAAACTGAATATGTTTCAGAAAAGGTTGTGGTGGATCCCTTAAAGATGAAAAACCTCACTCTTACCAGATGCAAAGGCAACAAGAATCTCTCTGTGATTGAGCTTTCATTTTAATTTATGATCAGATTTATTTTTTTAAACAACCTACTGACTACAACAGAAAGTTAAATAACTGCGTCACATTCAATTTTGTTTCAGAGAAAAGGAAATAATTCATCAACTAAAACAATCTTTTAATGGAGACCTTTGAGAAACCATTCAAGCAACTCCATAATTTCCTATGTTTTAAACACCAGAGAACATCTGGGTGTTCTCCTCAATTAAAAAGCAGGCAAGTTATCATAGAATTTCTCCACATTAGTCCTTTCCCAAAAGCAGAAAATACTTGTTTTTTCCAGTTTCATGTCCCAGAAATGTTGAAGTGTTTACTATAGTAAATTCAAATTTATCCCCAAATTATCTATACCAGAAATAAAAGTTTACTCTCTTCCTTTCTCTTCTAATCCTTCCTTACACCAGCAAATTCCCCATACACAAGACACAAGATTATTTTGTAGATTATCAGGGTAGAAAGGCAAGGAAATACTAGTGACAGTAAAAAATTTAGCAGTATTTATTAGGAAATATTCAAATTCTCATAAGATTTCCAAAGTTACAGAAAATACTTTCAGACTTATAGATTAAATGTAGAACAAGCCCCCTTCCATTATATCAACAGCTTTCATTTGAAATATTTTTCAGTTTCTCACAGACACAGCAGGAAATAAAGAAGGGAAAACAGGCTTTCAAAACCAAATATTAAAACTAAATGTCTGTAGACTTACAGCAGATAACGAACAAGCAACAAATATTAATGACCTTTGCTATAATTTGCTAAACTACAACACAGCTGGAAACACTGAAGGAAGAACCCATAAACAAACCTTTCAGTAAATACAAATTCTGCTTAGCAGGGAAAGAAAAAGGAATTCTCTGAAAACCCATTAAAACTCACAGTATGAAGTGGTATAAAGAATTAAAAGGGACAACAAAATACAGTAGTCTAAAATCAGCATGTTATATGGGAAATTAATAGAGATTATTTTGTCTGAATTTCCTTTCTAATGGGAAATTATGTTCCAAAAGTACTATCCCAAAAAATTAATACATAAATATTTTCATTTTAAGGTAAAAATCTTACCAAAATGCAAGTTTAGTTGGGGGGTTTTTCAAGATCCCATCTAAATTTCACTGAATTGAATCAGATATTTGACATAACTGGACAAGTCATTGGACAGTATATTCAAATTATGACAGCGCCTTAAGAAAATTACAGTTTGTTCTGGAAAATATTTGCAGGAAAGGACAAGAAGGTAGGGAATTTAATCCAAAATTGGTGTTGAAATAAGGAAGCTTGTGAGACCTACATTTATTTTTAATAATTTAAACCTTTATTTTGGACTTAGGTTTTAAAATATTTTCCTATGTAATTCTACATCTTGCAATGTGTGTACTTATATATGTCTAGACAGAACTTCAGGGGAAAAGAATAGAAGTACAACAGTAATCTGTTCCTGCATTTTTTGTCTCTCAGTGGATTCATAATGTAACAAAAGTCTTTAAACTTAAATTGTGTTTCTGCAGCTCACCATATGCAGAATGCATCTGTGTGCCACTATGGAGACTAGCACAGAGCTATTCAAGTTAGTTTAGATATCAGAAGCATTATTAATTCTGGGATTAATCTGCTGCCTTTATTTGTGAAGCAAGGTAACTCTACAATGCTATCCATTGTGTCCTAGAGCCTTGGGTTCTTGCTTTCAGGGCCCACTACTTAGGCCAGACATGGGCTTCTGCCTAGAGAAGGAAGAAAATGCAGCCTGAAAAATATATTCCAATGTTTGAAATTAATGTGGTTCTTCCAGATTTATTCCCAAGACTTCTCAAGCAGAGCTGTATTTCCATGAAACACGAGCATAGCAAATTCAGTGCCAGGATACACCAGACTAGTTGCTCAGCATACCTTGTTGTCAGTATGTACATTCACAATAGCTATTGGTCCAGGATACTTGGACATTCAGAAGCTTGCTGTTACTGACCTGAAAACATATCCAGATATCCCACAGAAATGCCTGAAAGTATTGTTTATCTCTTGGGTATTAGACAGCACATTCACTCACCAGCTGAGCTGGTGATAATACTTTAAACATGAAATGCTGAAAAGACAAGATTAAAATAATGAAAGCTGCAAAAGAATCAGTGTATAATAGCCAGGGATTTTTCCTGTTTCTGCCACTGATTTTATACTGAGCAGAGGGTGAAAGAAGAGTTTTCCAAAATTTCTCCCTAAAGCAAGAAATGGTAGATGGATGGAAAAATGAAATAAAATGTCACCTTCTGTACCCAGAAACCCTGTTGAGCTGTGGCGCTAAGAAAATGATTGCTTGCAAAAGAAAACTTCCTAACAAGCATGAGTTTCTCTTATCAAATGGGAGAATAATTCAAAGGCACATCTGAAAGAGACAGAGGAGGAATATAAATGCTAGATTAAGTAAAGGCTTTAGACACCGAAAGATAACACAGTGCAATATCTGACTTTTAGTCACTCTCATAGGAGAACATGAGTTACAAGCTTCCTACTCAGAATCTAAGAAAAGTCATAACCTTCAAAAACAAGCCTAAATATATGCGTTCTGGTTGGTCATAGGTTTCTGTCAGGACATAAATACCAACCCACTACTATTTATTTCAGACTGGTGACTACTTGTGAATAACCTTCTTCCACATGGTAGCTATAATTTTCTATTGAGATTGTGACTAGAGTTCGTTCTTCAAAACAGCATTGCAGGACGATGAATGTTTAAAATGAGTAATAAATGCACTCTTGGACTCAGGTTGAATATCAGAGCACACACTTATATGTATGGAAAATGCATTCTGAAACAGAAAACCAAAATGTATTTAGGAAAAGATGATGTTTTATAGATAAATTCATATAAAACATCAAATAAATCTTAAAAATAAAAGCACCTTTCAAGTTAGACACAGCAGAGGAACAGAAGAGTTAATCATATCCATGTGGATATTTGAGGGAGAAATTATGAAGATTCAATTTCCCTCCAGGAAAACACTGGAAGAAGAAGCTGCTGGTTTCTGGGTGATATAGTAATTGTGAAGTAGTCTCATCATCTCCCTTGCTTCAACAATACAAGAAGATCAAAACAAACAGCAAGATCCTTTCAGTTCTTGTTCGCCACAGAAAATTCCAGGTACCAGATCATGGCCAGATATACTCGTCTACAAGCCTCGACTCTGGAAGAATTTCTGACAACAGAGTTAAACAAACTGCACACTACTTCTAAAATGCCTAAGAGCATTTTACAAGTAAACTTGTCCTATGTTTAGCCATTTGGTCCATTTTGCTAGCAGAAGGATTAAATTTAGCATACCAGTGTACTTTACATTTCTGATCAGATAGTCCATGGTATATACAGTTTCTATGTTCTTCACATTGTCCTTCTGACCTATCCACAAAACAAAGTTTCGTGATGCTGTGACTTCAGGATGAGTGCAGTATCTTCTAGACAGAGGAGCTCACAGCATCCCTGAAGTTTATGCATAATCTGGACAGACCATTAGCATAAATGGGCAGAGCAGAGGCAAAATCAAAAGGAATAATTGTCTTATGGCAGCTGAAGAGCTGGCCTTACCCTCAGATTTTGAAGAATTCATAGCAGTCCTCTTGGTAAAAGGCAGGATTGACCACAGGAGAAATTTTTAGGTTAATCTGGTACAAATATGAAAGCACATTTGCTTGCCACACTACATGTGTCACTGCCATAGTTTAGACCCCAGACAAGGCTGGGTAATAAGACCCCAGATAAGCTTTGGTCTGCCCTTTTCAGAGGGTCTCAGTGGTAAGAGTCTGTCACTCACTAGAACCATATTGGAATAAGACAGCACAAATCTTAGCAATACAGTGCTGAAGGCTTTCTCTCAAACTTATGTTTTGCAGTATATTCTGCTCCTGTTTGCCATCAATTTCTGTTCCAAGCAAGTTTGCATTATTGCTGGCTGAATTATGAAAGATAAATTAAGAATACTTGATTCAAATCAGTGAATCATTCTACATGGACAAGTTGTTTCCATGTTCTATGAACAGTGTGGATAGAATAAAATTAATTTAATTTCTTTGAGAGACATCAGGATTGAGAAACAATTTAGTGAAAATTCAGAAAAAATACTTTTTTAAATATGATGTTATAAAATGCATTTAACTCTGTAATAGAATCCATATACATCTCATTCTGTGAGGCTTATCTGCTTCTTCTCCTCTCAATATGTCAAACTATTTCCATTAGTTCTGCAAAAGACTTCCTTGCTTATTTCAATTTATTGTTCGTCCATCATGATTGATTCTTCCTCTTAATATTAATTCCATTATTTTATAATTCCAATATTTTATAAGTACCTTCCTCCTTCATTTCCTCTAATATTGGAAAAAAGTAAAGGAAAACTTTACTCTTTAGAGCTTGGTGTTGCATTCCTGGTATTTAATTAACTTCATTTTTTTTTTCCCCAGTAAAGAAATTTCACCTTGAAAGGTTAACCCCCTGTTAAGGCAAAAAAAACCCCAAACTAAGAAAACTAACCAAAAAACAAACAAAAATCCTGAAAAATCCCATGCTCATTTTTTCCCCCCATGTCATTTTAACTCCTTACATTTTGATTCCACTGAAATTGTTATCCTGAAATAGACTTTCTACATCAATTCTTGAAACCAACCCTCCCCACACTGTCTTTCAATAGCTGCAGGTAGCTTACCTACTATTTATTAGGTACAACTCAGTCCACTCAGTTGTTTTGATTTAGATAAGTCAAAATGTGTAGATATATGCTTATGTGTATGACTTTTTCAAAAATTTTCTTAGTGTTGAGAGAAACATAATTTTCATTATGTCCATTTTTTAAAAAAAAATTGGAATGTAGTGAAGAAAATATTCAGGTTAAGGCTGCTACAAGTATCTAACCCCATTCACAGAGTTACCAGTATAATAGATAGAATTTTTTTATAGCTTTCTACTTCTATAAATATTTCTGATAGGTTTTCCTCTTATTCTATCCCCTTACACAGACTTTTAAAACCTGCTTCAATTATTCAGCTTAGTTTGTCATGTTATGAGGGTTTTCCTAAATTTCCTATTGCAATCACTTCCCACTATAGTCCTAAAGACAATCAAAATTTAAAAGAAATACTTTTATTTTGAAAATCAGATAAGATATTACACAGAGTTCTTGTTAATTTTTTAGTTTTAATATTAAGAAAGGTAAGGGAACAATTAGTTTTAAATTGTTTTGTTACTTAATAAGAAAATGAAGGGGAAAAATGTTTTAGAAATTGCTCAAGCCAAATAAGAATTTAAATCATGTAAAAACATAAAGGTAGTTTCCTAGTAAAATTCTAAACTTGTATCTTGCTTATAAGTCCTCGTCATGAAAATAAATTGAAAGAGTAAGTAACAGATGACTATTATAGAGAAACAATAACACAAATAACACCCCCCACGTCCCAATATTCAAAATAGCCTATTAAATAATTGTTGACCCAAAGCGCAGATCATGTAGATGGCAAAAGAGATGAAACAGTACTTGGCCATATATCCAAAGGTTAATTCCTCAAAGAAATATAACCACTCCTCTATATTTCTGAGGAGAATTAGTTTCATTTTTCTGGGGTTTTTTATAAGTTTTTGAACATGCACTTCTGAAATAGTTATTATTTTCTAGAAGTGTATCTAAGCTAAACTCGACTCCTTTCTTGGTCAAATGAAGGGAAAGCCTGAATATTACTTTCCGTATATTGTGATATCCCAATTTAATGTAGTACTTGAGAAGAGTTACAGAGTCTGAGTCAAAGGCTTTACAAGCTAAGAAGAATTAATGAAAGAGAAAAAATTAAAAAGGGAGCTCATCAAGAACCTTGACTCAAGTAGTATGTATTTTTCCTCTGTGGATAACAAAGGGGAAAAAAAGTAATTTTAGCAATATTACCGTTGCTAATGGTAATGCATACACCTCTGTGGGATTCAACAGAACTGTATTCACTTGCATCAGCTAATCAGAACCTAATTTCTTCTATTGCCACACGCTTTGTCCTTTAGAGTAAACCTGTTTGATCTGTGAAGTTCTTGTTCTGAAGTTAAAGTACTTATCTTTGAAAATGAATTTGTAGAGAAAGACTGGGGGCATTGCTTGTTCTGTTCAGCCCCTCCATTTGCCATCATGTGGATAAATATTCTGGACCTAGAAAGAAATGAATGGTCAGCAAAGGTTGTTAAAGACACAATAAAGAGGCTGCTTTCTTCTTTTTTTTTTTTT
>VYZT01058258.1:0-11383 GCA_013400735.1 Pomatostomus ruficeps | reverse complement strand
TTTTTTGAGGGAATTTTGGGGGGATATTCTGATTTATTTATCTACCTATTTAATTTTAATAAGTGCATTATTGTTTCCAATCCTGAGACAAAACATTCTGACTTCAATGGAATTTATATACACTACTGTGTATGTAAGTATTGGCTTCTCTATAATACTCTTTTACAGGATGTAATTTGCAGTGCATACATAAGGTTTTATTTTAAAGATGTTTTTCAGGCCTTTGACTCTGTTGTTCAGTGATATGATTGTTTAGGCTGGGGTAGGGCTAATTTTCTTCACAGTGGCTGGTGTGGGGCTGTGATTTGTATTTTTGTTAAACACAGAGTTGATAATCCAGAGGTGTTTTTGTTATTTCTGAGCAAGGCTTGCACAGAGCCAAGGCCTTTTCTGATTTTCACACTGCCACGCTAGTGAGGAAGCTGGGGGTGCACAGGAGGTTGGAGGAGACTCAAACTGACCAAAGGGATATTCCAGAATGTAGGATGTCATGCTCAGTATATAAAGTGGGGAGAAGAAGGAGGAAGGGAGAATGTTTGGAGTGATGGCGTTTGTCTTCCTAAGTCATGGTTACATGTGATGGAGCCCTGCTCTCCTGGAGATGGCTGAACACCTGCCTGCTCAAGGGAAACAGAATTAATTTCTTGTTTTGTTTTGCTGGCATGTGCAGATTTTGCTTTCCCCATTAAGCTGTCTTTGTCTCAACCCAAGGGTTTTCCATCTTTTACTCTTCTGATTGCCTTCCCGATCTTGCTGGTGGGAGGGCACGTGGCTTTGTGTGGCTTGGTTTCTGGATGGGGCTAAACCACAATTTATGCCTTCTGAGAGAAAAAAAGAGCTGTAGAGGCTAAAACAAATGGGCTGACTGATTTTAATGTACCTGTCTGCAGGTACGTGGAGCAGATAAGTAGTGGTGCACACAGTATCCATTACAGAGAAGTGAAGGTTTGCCAAGTAGAGCCAGTAAAGGGAGATGAAAAGGGCATTAAAAATTAGGCTTTTGCCTAGGAATGTGGCTTGGAAGTGCCGAACATCCACATTTTATTTCTTTGTCCCTGGTGATAACCTGCTCCAGATGCCATGCAGCAAATGTGTCTGGAAGTGGCTGTCATTCACAAGAATTGCTGCAGCTATTTGCTTCAGCTCAGGAGATTAACATCTTCCTGTACTACAAACCTCTTTTGGAAGCCTCTTAATGGAAATAAGGGTGACAGAGGCTAATCCTAAAACTAGGTTTAAGCTCAGCTCACTTTACCTGCTTGTGCTATATCTCCATCTCTTCCATATGGAGGATATTCTGGTTATCTGAACCTGTCTCCATGAAAAGAGAGAAGGGTATAATTAAAACTGTCTTCTGGAAATCCCTTTGAGCTCCTGGACTAAATTATTCTGAAATGTAAGAATGGAGAATACCTGAACCACAAGAAAAAGCAAAAGTTGATTAAAAATAACAAAAAAAGAGGTTAAAAATATTAACTATGCCAAACTTTCAGTGGGATCTGTCAGGAATCGGAAAGTATTTGTACAAGTGCAAACACTTACAGGTCTGTTGGGCAATATGGGGATAAGAAATACTCAGTGACAGAGGTCACTGAACAGTCATCATCTCTATTAAACAGAGCAACACAGGCTGGAGATTTTCAGTCAGAGTTCTTTGTATGATCTTTGGAGCATGAACTCTCCCGTGCAGGTAAGAGTGCTGTTTTCCAGCAAGTGCTCACTTAAGAGCTGTTCTCATTTGTGTGAAGAACTGAGAAATTTTGAATATTTTTATGCCTGAATCTGTCTCCTGTGTCTTTCTCCTTAGAACATTTCTGTTCAGACTGATATTTCACCTTGCTTTAGCGGATTAAGAAAGGAGATTTCCTGGCAGGTTTGCTTGGAAAGGTGTGGCAAAACATAGGTAGCAATTTTTTTTTTTTTAATTCTTATTACAAACAAAGGAAAAAGGACTCTGTGGAAATTGTTGCATCAATTTTTATTGTCTCCTTCCTTCTTATAAATTTGCTCTCCTTCAGGATTCTGCAAATTTTGAGTGACCAAAAAATTGTTATATTTAAGATTTAATAATATTTGTGCTAAATTTTTTTTTAAAAAAAGATGATTAGGAGAAGGTATCTAATCAAGGTCTTCAACTACCTAATTAGTGGTCATAGAGGAGTCAAGGCCAGACTCTTCTCAGAAGTGCACACTAGAAGGAGGAAAGACACAAGACACAAGCTGCAGCAAAGGAGTTTCCTTTTAGATATATGGAAAAAACTCCACAGTGGCCGTGGTCAAGCAATGGAATAAGTTGAATACAGCTTGCTGAGAGAGGCTGTTTCTTTGAGGAAATTGAATATTTGCCTAGACAAGACCCTAAGTAACATCATTAAACTCTAAAATATGCCTTCCTTTCAGCCAACACTACATCAGGTGATGTCCAGAGGGCCCTAGCAACCTAGATTATTCTCTAATTCTGAAACTAAGAAATTGCATCCATTGAAGAGAATTGTTGAACTTTTCAATAAAAACACAAACATGATTCAATATTTCCTATTATAAAACTGCAAAAGGAGATGAAAAGGACATACTGAGAATGAGAACATGAAAAAGCTAAGGCAAGGTCTGTTATACTGGAAATAAAAACAAACAACAGTGGTTTGAGTTTAATTTCATCATTTATTTTCTTTTTACACTCAGTCTCCTTGGGTAACAGTATTCTGTAATTATCTTCACCAGTTTATCTGTCCCAGTTGTTTTGTTTCTGTTAGAATGTACTTTTAAACCTTCATAAGAAATTTGCCCATAAAAAATCTTCCTTGGGAGATTGATTATTGCAGTAGGCTGTACACATAACCTGCCTGCATTATTGAGTGAACTTCATAAGTTTTTATATATTTTCCAAAACCAACATTGTGTTTAAGATTTAAATTTTTTGCCTCACTTCTCAGAAGGGTGTTGGTCTAGCAAATGGGCATTACAGTGTAGTAGTATCAGATGTTTTCTGCAGACTGCTGCCTCCATCAGACATGTGTTTTAAATAAAAGTTACCGTAGGTCCCACACCATACCTATTTTCTTTTACTTAATTCTGTTGTAATAGTTATTCTATCCAAATTTTATCTCCCAGCAATAAATGTAAAACTTAATTTAAGCTATACCAATTAGATCTGGGTTTGTGATTTTATCTCCTAGTTATACATTTAATAGTTGATTTAAGCTTCACAAATTGCTTTAGATCCTGGAGAAGGAGGGGGTGTGATCCTGATCAATCATACCGAGTTTCAGATGAAGTGCAAATGTGCTTGGTTAGGAGTTGCTGTTACTCAGGTTCCCTATGGTTTTCTTTACACTAGTAATTGAGCAAATTATGGGCCCAGTCCCATAAACCGTCAGCAGATGGAACTTCTGTTTCCAATAGAAGCTCCAGTTGCGAGGGGCTTGCTCCTAATCCTGGGGCCAGCCAAAACTGAGGGGCTGGGAGTGGGGAGGAGAGGCAGAACACAGCAACTCTGTCCCAGGAGCAGACTGAAGAGGATGACCAATCTTTCAGAGCTTTCTTTTATTTGCTCCTTTTCCGTTTGCCTCGGCAAGGGAGCAGAAGAGAGCAGATAATTTAACTTCTCCTTACTCTCCTCACTGTGCTGCTAGTTCTTCTCCCCCAGCTAATATGTGAATGACCTAGACTTGATCTTACCTCTGCTGGCTTCTGTGTCAGGGGATTAGTAGCATTCCCACCTCTGACTGAAATCACAACAGGGAAATTCCAGAGGTTTGAAGGAAAGCACCTCTTAACAGGACTGAGTACCATGCTGAAACAGCTCTGAAGTAAACCAATTTGGAAATGAATGTCTAGCAGGCAGGGCAAGCAGGACAGTACCTCAGGTTGTCTGCATAATTTGCTTTGTTCGTGCTACTTTATAATATGCTGACAAAGCTATTCCTCACACCAAGGAATCATTTCAGCTCAAGTTCATAAGGCACCTTTCTAGACTAGCTGATAGCTTATCCCTTCCTTCATGTACATTTTGGTAGGAAGATATCATTCTACAAATGAGTAAACTTGAGCACACATAGTACAGAGGATTCCAGCCATTTCCAGCTATATCAGTCTGGGATTGTTATTATACAGAGTGAGTCCTAATAATGCAATTTTAACTGGGACGCTGAGAGTGCATGCAAAAAAGAACTTGTAACCCTGCTACCAAAACTGGATTAGACACTTATAAGTTGTTGGTCATATTAGGTTGTCATCTCAGATAATTTCATAGTGCAGAGTGAGAGGAAGAGCCTGTGTTCTGAGAATGCAGCAATTCACAGGCACCAGTCATCTGCTAAGAGGGCAGGTGTAGGGAAAAGAAAGACTTTTTGCAGGAAGGATTCTATAATGGAAGCCAACAAACCTCCCCTCAAGGAAAATTCTGCTGAGAAAGCTTTCCCCAAATTGGTTCTGGAACATCTAAGGGCTTCTTTAGGGAGATAATAGGAAAAGACCCTGAAGAACTAGGTGACAAACACAAGTTTCTATTTAAAAAGAAATGACATTTGGAAAGAAAACCAAGACATAGATACTGAGCCAATTCAGAAAAAAAAGATTTATAAGAGTATAAAAACAGACATCCTCTCTGCTCAGTTTTTATCTCAAACTGAAAATCAAACAATTTAATATCCCCGCCCCCCCCCAAAAAAAAAAAAACAAAACTGAAAAGGAAGATTCTACAGCCAAATGCAATCAAAAAAACTGCAAGGAAGCTGCATTCTTCCTCATAAACTTTAACCTGAATGCTCATTTGTGGGCACATATGGCATGCCCTTATTTTTGTATTTCTCCTTTGAAGTTATGCTAGCTAAGATGGCCTCAATTTACATAAGGCAGCCCATAGAGCATATTCCCTCCGTAGCATACCCTGATCTGCAAGTTTAACATACTGTGCAAGATAGAGATGGCCATTCTCATATGCTGCAGTTGTCTACAAATGTTGGCAATCACTGTTTCATAGATAACTGATAGTTAATTGCCTCCTCGTGAAACTTTCAGATGTCACTAAATTTTCTTCAGTGAAATTTATATTTAATAGCATAGTTTCATTGAATGGCATGTTAACAAATATCTTTAAAATAATACACGGTTTTCACAACCTTCTAATAATATATTTCAAGAAATAGTACAGTTGGATATAAACCTCTTCAGCACATATTATCATTTGCTTTCGCCTCTGTTGTGGTTTTAGTAGTGGGGAGGGGGCCATAAAGATGGCACCTGTGAGAAGTTTCTGAATTCTTCACCATTTCCAGCCGAGTCAATCTCAGATGGCTCTGAAGATGATGGACATGCCACTGGCCATGTCTGGGCCAATTAGAAAGGTTGGTTCTGCCTCTGTGATGACATATTTAAGGAGAAATCAAAACAAAATGAGCACGCAGCTGCCTTTAGTTAGAGAAGGAGGAAGATGTGAGAACATGTGAGGGAAAACAACATGGAGACACCAAGGTCAGTGGAGAAGGAGGGGCAGGAGGTGCTTCAGGCTCTGGAGCTATGATTTCTCTACAGGCCGTGGTGAGCCCATGGTGAGGCGGGGTGCCTCCCTGCAGCCCATGGGGTCCATGAGGGATGCAGAGATCCACCTGCAGTCCGTGGGTGAGGTGCCAACGTTAGAGCGGGGAGATGCTGGAAGCCACAGCAGCCATGGATGCCAGAAGAAGCTGCAGTAGCCGTAGATGCCAGAAGAAGCCATAGCAGGTGCAGCCCAGTGAGAGACAGAGACTGAGATAAAAGTCCCGCAGTTTGTGGAGGTGACCACGCTGGAGTGGGTGGATGTCGGAGGAAACTGTAGTCCAGGTGGGAGACCCGGTTGGAGAGAGAGGGGGCCCCTGCTTCCATGCTAGAGCAGTTTGTCCTTGGAGGACTGCATCCTGTGGACGAGTAAAACCTACGCCATAGAAGTTCACAGAGAACTCTCGCTCGTGGGAGGGACCCCACGACAAATGTAGATGAAAAAAAAACCTCCTCTCCCTACGCAGGGAAAGAAGATCTTGGAAATTAACTGACCTGAAACCCCACACCCTGCCCCTCCTTGCACTGTTGGTGGGAGGGAGGGAGGGGTGGGGAGTGAAAAGAATGGTGTCTTTTAAAGGTTTAGTTTATTTCTCATATCCTCCTTCTAACTCTGGTAGTAAAAAATTTCACTTTGCAATTTAAGTTGAGCCTGGTTTGTCCTTGGAGTGTTTTCTCCTGGTTCCTTATCTCAACTCATGGACCTCTGAGTTAATTCCCTGGGTTTTCTTTTTCCCCCCTCTCCTTCCCACCTCTGCCCAGCTGTGGCAGGGGAGGGAACAAGTGAGTGGCTGCCGTGGGTGCCTGGCACTTAGCCAGGGTCAAACCATGACACCCTTCTTCCTACACTGAATCCATGATACTTAGGAGCACTGCATATATTATCACCTCTATCACCCCTTACAGAGTTACTATTCCTCTGGACTTCTTTTTTTTTCTCCCAGGCAGTATGACATTGCAGAAATGACCCGCTCTGCTGTTACTCAGAAACTTCTTGCAAGTTCTAGTGCCAGATATGTGAACAAAAATGACAGTGTAAGCAGAGATCAGCAGAGCATGGTATACATTCAGTTCATGTATTTAATTCTGAAACTATTTATCCTTTCCCTCTAGAGTTTGCATATGACTGTAGATAAATAGACCAGAATTTGCAAGAGGGGTTATGCTAATGTATTTATTTTGCTTTGAAAATATTTCCCCTCCACATTTCTAGTAAAATGTAGAAGATAGTGCGAGAAGAATCAGTTTTGTCTATTTTGAGATGTGAAGTTTTGTCTCATGTCACAAATAAATGCTAAAACAGATGGCTAATTTGTCACAGGGGTGTACATATTTTTGTATAGACACACTCACCCCCCTCAAGCACACAAGATTACTAACAAGGTATTTATAATTTTAATATTAAACCTGTGAATTCCAAGGAAGCTTAGACTTATTGCAGTAACCAAACACTCTCAGCTCCCTTTTTATCTTGGAAAAGCATGAGATGAAAACACAGGACAGAGATATGTTAGGCCAAAATGTACTGGGCCACAGCAGCAGTGAAGAGTTACAGCATATACTTGTTTTTGTGAAAAGTGTACCCAATAATTTTTAAAATAAAGAATGTTTTCTCATTTCATTAAATTATACAAAAACAAGTTTTGTTCTTGAATCCCTGAAAACAATAGAATTTTCCAATTACTATTACAAAAAATCAACATCTAGCCAAAGGGAATATTCATCTGGGTATTTACTGATCTGAACCCAGTAGAAACTTATAATGTGCAAAATATCACATTATCCTATTTCTGGAACCGTGCTTACATACAGTAATAGCCTCCCTGAAATAGTTACAAAATGGGCAGAAAAAATTAGTTCAGAAAAGTTAATTTCCTATATTTTGCCTGGAATATTGAAGACTTAAGAATCCAGCGCCAAGCAGATTCTTATTTTGGTTGCTGTTCTATAAATAGAAACAGAAAATGAAAATTCAATTCACTGGTTTACTTGGGTATTTCTTTCTGTGTGATGTTGTACAGCCTGAAGAATGGAGAGGCCATGGAGGAGATTAGATACATGACCAACAAATCTGGCAGAAGCAGCCAAGGGAACCAAGCAAATGAGGCAGAGATGAGAAAGGTCAAGAAAGCTGAAAGATTAAGTTGGGATATCAGAGTGACTTAATGAGAACATCTCTAATAAAAGCAAAATAACTGAAAGTTATTTTCAGAATGTGAAAAGGTTCCTATATAACTATTAGGTGAAAAAAGCATGAAAATTTTTGAATACATTTAATTATTTCACTCTAAGAAACTATTTAAGTTCAATTATTTTGCTTAATAAAATAGTCCACAACAGCCTAAGCCAAAGCAGGAAATACAGGGTCACTTATTTTTGAATTGCTGAAAAAGTTTACTTGTGGCAACTTATTATCTATGACAACTCATGATTTATGAGAAAATTTATAAAATCCTATATTTCAGTACAAGACAGTATCCTTTACTAGGTGATAATGAACTAAATAAGGAAATAAATACAGTGTATTTAAACATTGCAAATTTTGGGAAAGGACACAAAGATAAAAAGAAGAAGGAACTCATAAAATTTTAAAAACCTTTTTTTCACCCATTCTTTCAACTTTATACATGGCAAAATTAAAGAACGTCAAAGTTTTTTCTGCAAACTATGATGCAATATGACACTAGTTATGCATTCTGTCATATTATGTTGAGCTTCCTCTCAAAACTTCTTGTAAAGAAGCAAGAGCTAGATATTATAACAATCATGTATATCCTCTCAAGGGACTGGAGATAAGAACAAATATCTTGTCTCCAAGAAGAAGATAGCAATTTCAAATAAATACAGAAGCTCCTGACTTAATACCTATTTTTATCCCAAGATTTCTTTTCTTTCCATTAATTAATTTTCATTTACAGACTCAATGAATTTTTGGAAGTGTCTCTGTACAACAGCTTGTTTCAGTAAACTGGCACCCCATCACAGCTGCCAGCAGTCATTGTTTCACAAATATTTGCAGGAATAATTAGAATAAAATTATTACTTAACAAATTATCCATTTCATAAATCTATCCAGCTGATAATTCAGTTTTGAAGCCCTTATCATTTTTTTAATATTTCTAAATTCCAGAGGAAAACAAAACTAAAAGGTATTTTGATGAATTCTTGAGCATAGATTTTTGGCATTATGTTCATTTGAGTCCATAACTTATTTTTTAAATGCAGAACATTTATGTACCTGTATACTGACTTGGAATACAGATGATCTAAGAGCCCCACCTTTACTGTTTTTTTGGGGTTTTTTTTTTTTTTTTTCACTTGGAATGCAGCAAAACAAAATCTTCAGCAAAGACTCATCCTGAACTAACTTAATTCTCAGACTTGACCCTGCATGACTGTGAAGGGCTGAAGAGTCCAGATTTAGATGTCTAACTTTTAGCAGAGGTGTACTCTAATTTTCTCTTTTTTTTTTTGTCTTCTGAATGCAAATGTGTGAGAAATGTTTATGTTTTTCTATTTATACATTCTTAGTAAAAGCTTTTATACAGTCAGTTTCAGAGCCTGGGAGATAGGCAGCAAATGTTGGAGAACCCAGTACTCTGGTTTATTGCACATTCAGGGATGTGAAAGATGGAATTTTTGACTAAAAATATTTTCATAAGGCAGCCGTATTCAACCTTAACCCCATAACTATTTGTGCACAATGTAAAAAAAAAAAAGTATCTATTATTCATACTACTTTGTCAGGCAAACTAAATCAAGACAGATCTCTGACCACTTTTGTTGACAATGACCATTTCTGAGTACCTTCAGAACTCAGGGAAATATACATGTTTTTCAGTTGTGGGAGGTGAGTAGACAGAAAATATGAATGTATTCCAAATTCATGCAAGGTTCATATCCTCTTACATTTTTAAAGGCTTTACTTTGCAAAGAAAGCATCCATAACACCCTTTAGCACCTCTTACTTGGTGATCCATGATCAAAATTAGAAATAGCTTAGCAAGGTACAAATCATTCTAGACAAACATGAATACTCTGGTTTGATAAAGCGATGAAACCAGTTGATGAGGAGAATGAAGTAGATGTGATATATCTAGCTTATATGAAAGCATTTGATATAGTGTCAAACGAAATCCTGCTCACAAAATTAATTCAAATTGGCATGGATATGAACACTGTCACACAGAATGAAAACTTGCTGAAGGACTGCAAACAGTGAACTGATAAACGGCAATATATTCAACTGAATTTACAGCATGTAAATGAAATTCAGAGATAATACTAAATTCATTTGGGAGGTGTTATGAAAACCTCCAAGGAAAGAGATTAGTAATATGCACATAAAATATCAAAATGTTTCACAGTTCCATAAATTTTAAGATCAGCAGGAACTATAATGATCATCTAGTCTGACCTCCTGCATAACACAGACCACAGAATTTTAACAAGGGATTTCTCTGTAACTTTAGTATGAGTAAGGCTCTGTATTTGAGAAAGAAATCTATTCTCAATTTTAAAACTTTACATTTTAGAGAATTTATCATGACCCTAGGTATATTGTTTCAATGAAAAAAATATTTTTACCAGTAATAACAAAAATTGCACCTTATATGGGGTTCAAAACAGAGATGCTGCAACTGGATACATTTCAGAATATATGATCTATAGCAAGGATATAAAATAGAAAAGAAGCCTTGCAAAACACAGAACAGAAAAGCCTTTGGGATACTGAATTGTAACTTCTATTGGAATTTGGCCACAATGCATCATGACAAGAATTCTGAGCTGCAGAGATGAGTCATAGACCAAATGTATGATCTCATTTGTGATGTATGGTTTTGTGGCAGTCACTGAATTCAGATGTAGGTACTTTGGAACCAGCTGCGTCTGCATGACAGTTTTAGATTAGACAGGAGTGTACTTTGGAAGCAATATCTCTCTCATCCCCACTCTCTGATTTGCATTGCAGAGCAATATCAGAACACAGAAAGGGGCTCCTTTCACATAACTTTGGATGGAAAGATAGATGCAATCTCCAGGGGTTTGAGTCTGCATAACACTAGTTCTGGAGTTATGCTTTAAAACAAACCCAGTGTGAGCATCAGGTCCTCAGCATCAATGGTTTTGCTGTATGTGTTAATGCCTCTTGTTTCACTCCACCAGCTAATGCAGACATTCCTGTGGAAATATTGACTGTGTGCCACAGTTCCAAGAAAAATTAAGTTTAGGGATTAAGCAGTGTTTCATTCACTTGAGTGTTATACACCTAATTAGCTTTCCAGCTTGTAAAATAGGGGATATTGCCATGTGCAGCTACATACACCAACAATAGAGCAAGTATTATTTTAAGTGTTATTGGTGATATAAGGTCATAAGAATGAAAATTCATTAGGGATGTTTTGTTTGAACGTCTGCATAAACTTTCTAGTAATGAGGTGTGATTACTTTGTCAAAATGACTGCTAAGGAAAGTGTGGCAGCCAAATCATGTAAGGCACTTAAAGCTCATCTGGACAAGAGACATTGTAGGAAGCAATATTTCAATGTCACGGAAACAGAGTGAATTTCTAGTTGGAAGGGTTCTTTCCCTATCTGTGATTTCCTTGAGTATATATGTTCATAATTAAACACTAATTTCAACAGTGGGTGATAGGAAGCTGTAATGCAGCAATGTAAGCCAGCAACCAAGCACCACATAGCCACTCACCCAGACCCCCACCAGCAGGATCAGGGAGATAATCAGAAAGGTAAAAGCAAGAGAACTTGTGGGTTGAGATAAAAACAGTTTAATAAGGAAAGCAAAAGCTGCACACCCAGCCAAGTAAAGCAAAACAAGGAATGAAATC
>VYZT01058257.1:0-31410 GCA_013400735.1 Pomatostomus ruficeps | reverse complement strand
TTCCCCCTAGCCCACTGCCGCAAATAAGTGCTCCTCCCAGTGGTTGCCCTGAATCCAGCGGGACTGTTTCATAAGCACCTGCAAGAAGAGGAAAAGAAACAGAAGTTAGACACAAAGCCAAGCTCAAACAGCTGAAGAAGGAAGACACATCAGCCCAAGAAAACAATTCCCAAGACCCTTGCCCAGCTCATATCAGGTTTTTTTAGGACTTTAGTTTGCAGTGACAAATTTTCAGGGTTTTCAATTATACATTTTTTCATCTATTAGTATGTCAGTGACTATACCATATTTTGGGATCAGGGACAGGAACCATAACACAATCATGTAACCATTTGCCTACAGAATTATTTCTTTGCTTTTTTCTTCACTACAGCCACATTTCCCAGACCACCGTCCTACTGGGATGTAGGTCACAGATCAGGAGACTATTCACAGTTTGGTGAGCTTATACCAGGATCAAAAAAGAGGACTTGGGTGCTTCTACCTCTTTTTCCTACACTTAGAAAAGAAAAGCATGTCTTTTACATATATATGAAGTTAGCTTTTCAAGTTACTGTGATTACAGTAACCCTGAGAAAGATAACCTTAGGACTTCACTGAAAAAAAAGCAAACCCCCCAAAAAAGGCAGACAGGAGGGGATCATGTCCTGGGGTGCATCCGGCACAGCATTGCCAGCGGAGCAAGAGAGGGGATTGCCCCACCCTGCTTGGCACTGGTGTGGCCTCAGCTCGAGTGCTGGGGTCAGTTTTGGTCACAGGTGAAGGCTCTGGAGGGGGAGTCTCAGCCTTATGAGAAGCGGCTGAGGTCCCTTGGATTTTTTAGAAGAGGAGACTGAGGCAAGACCTCAGTGTGGTCTTCAGCGTCCTCATGAGGGAAGGTAGAAGGGCAGGTACCAATCTCTTCACTCTCAGGACCAGTGATAGGACTTGAGGAAAAGGCATGAAGCTGAGTGACAGGAGGTTTAGGTTGGATATTAGAAAAAGGTTTTTCACCCAGAAGGAGGTTGGGCACAGGAACAGGCTCCCCAGGGAAGTGGTCACAGCACCTGAGCAGGGCAAGGAGTTTAACTCAGTGATCCTCATGGTCCCTTCCAGCTCAGCATATTCTATTAGTCTATGAAACAAAACCCCCCAAGCCCACAAAACCAAAACCAACCAACCAAACTACAAAAACAAACAAAAACCAACAACAATAAAAAAAAAATCCCAAAACAAAAAGACCTCAATCCCCTACATCATGAAGTAATTTTGACTTTGGTCTCCACCTGGCTTACAGAATGCTTTTAAAAATTTGCACTATATTTGGTGCTTAGTGCAGGCTAAATGTTTTCCATAGGTAAAGTAGCACTGCAGGACAAGAAATAAAACCTGAGAGAAAGTTTTCTAAAGTGTCTTCTGTAACTTGAGAGAGATCTTGTTTGAAAGTTCTTGGGTGATTTCAGGGCAAAATTAAAAGCAATCAAAGAGTGTTTATGTGGTAAGGAACATGAGGAAGAAAATTTTTAAAGGTGCTTCTCTTTGTGTTTAGCTCATTTCAGGACAGAAGGTGTGATTTGAGAACAGTTTGGGTGAAATTCTCTGCAGAACTCTGAGTTGGAGCTGAAGTCAGTTCTCCTTCCATCTAAGTGGCATAAGGAGAAGTGCTACAAAGACCAGACTTCAATACATTTAGTCCTAGAGCTCTAAAGTTGGTGAACCAAATTATTCTTTTTAGACATGAGTCAGAACATAAGACAATCTCAAAGTTTCTGTGTAGAATTACCCAGTGTTCCCTAGGCAGTGTTTTCCTCTTGTTCACTAGCTATAGGTACAGAAGTACAGAGATTCATGCTTTGCAGTATCTTTTTGATCCATGGGTTGGCACTTTGTGAACTCTTTTAAGACATCCGTATTCCCCATAGTAGGGTACAGTATGAAATATATGCAGTGTGGTTTGTAGGAAATGGGCAGTCACTGATCAAAGCATTTCTGTGTACTCGGGTTACCTGAGATGCACTGAGGATAAGAATAGGATTTTGTGAGGTTTGGTGCAGCATACAGGGAGGACAACTATAGTTATCAGCAATGCTGTGCCTCGTAGTAATACTCCGCTGACACTGGCAACAATAAAGCTGTGTTAGCACAACTCCTGTGTTAATAAACTCCAGTAATAAATCATATGAGAACTAGATTAGGCCAAAAAAATATAAAACAAGTGTCGTAGTTTGACACTGGCCGAATGCCAGGCACACACGACAGCTGCTCACTTGCCCTCCCCTGCTACAGCTGGGCAGAGAAGAGAAAAAACTTAAACAAAGGGTTGACAAGTTGAGATAAGAACTGGGAGAAAACATTCCAAGGGCAAAACAGGCTCAACTTACAAGTACAAAGTGAATTTATTACTAACAAGGTCAGAAGAAAATAATGAAAAGTAAAATAAGCTCTTAAAATATCTCTTTTCCTCCAACCCCTTCCTCCTTTCCACTGACAGTGCAGGGAGACAGGCCATGGGGGTTTGGTCAGTTCATCATGCGAGATCTTCCACTGCTCAGGGAGAGGAGTCCTTCCCCTGCTATGCTGTGGGATCCCTTCCCACAGAAGACAGTTCTCCACAAACTTCTCCAGTGTGGTTCCAATCTCACAGGCACACACTCCCAAAACTGCTGTAGTGTGGGTCACTCTTCCACAGGGTGCAGTCCTCCAAGGACAGGCTGCTCCAACCTGGAAGCAGGGGCCCTCTCTTTCCACTTGGTCTCCCACTGGATCACAGCCTCCTCCAGGCATCTACCCACTCTGGCGTGGGCACCTCCTCCAAGGCCTGCGGGTGAATTTCTGCATCCCCTGTGGATCCCATGGGCTGCAGGGGCACAGCTGTTTCACCATGGTCCTCACCACAGCCTGCAGAGGAATCTCAGCTCCAGTGCCTGAAGCACCTCCTCCCCCTCCTCCTTCTCCACCGACCTTGGTGTCTCCATGTTGTTTCTCTCACATGTTCTCACCTCCTCCTCTGGATAGAAAAAAACTTGTGCGTGCTTCACTTTGTTTTGATTTTCTCTTAAATATGTTATCATAGAGATGTTCCCATCATCTCTAATTGGCCCAGCCTTGGCCAGCAGCACGTCCATCTTCAGAGCCATCAGGGATTGGCTCCGCTGGACATGGTGGAATCTTCAAACAGGTCCTCATATAAGCCACCTCTGTGGCCACCTGCTACCAAAACCCAGGCCATACAAACCCAACACAATGAGTAAGGAATTTTATGTCAGTTCCACAGGCTTAGGATATTCAAGCATTACAAATGTATTTTACTGGCCTTTTGCATTCACTGCGAGAACTGTCCACTTAATTCTGAAATCTTTGAGATCTCTGAGAATCAGAGTCTAACCCAGACCAACTCAAGCTGAACTAAATTTTCAGGAACATAACTTGTCTTAGGAAAAAAGCTTTGCTGCAAAATGAGAAAGGAAAGATTTTCATGGGACAGATTTCAGACAGAATTTCTTTAATAATTATGGACACATGTCTCAAGGGAAGATAGATATATAAATACTTTGGTTCAGGTTGAGAGCTTGGTAGCTCCAACTTTTTGGCACTACCTTCTCCTATCTTGTTGTCCCAAGTTATTTCCATATATGTTTTGCCAGTTTAAATAGTTTGTCTTAAGCTGTTTATATCAGTATGTTCCTAGTCAGTCAGTCATATGTATGTCCAAAATGCATAGCTGACCCTGGCTATTACTGTGCTGTAACGTGCTGTGACAAGTGCCATACCTGAAGTTCAAAAGTCTGAATAAAAGAAGACTTTTATTCTAAATATCCATGGTTTCTAAAAGCTAGAATATATCTCAAAATAATCCATTAAAATCGATTAAAATTAAAAAGTGTTTAATTTAACATTGTAAAGCTACAGGAAGTAGTTATTACATTACTAATATAGTAGTGCAAAAGCATAATTAACCTGAAAACCTTAGTTTGCAAAAATTTTACTCAGAATTTAGTCAAGAAAGTAAGGTACAATGTAAAAAGGTAAAATAGCTAAAAACTTTCCTCCTGATCATCACAGAAGTTTCAGAGCTACAATCTTGGCTAAAACACATTGGTCCAGACTGCAGAAACCACATGTACCTGGCAACACATGATGAAAGACAGAGTCTATTACAATTCAATGAAATGACACAGTAATTTTATTAAAATGGCTGAATGTGCAATCCATTTCCTTGTCCACTCCGGACTTCAGGAAAGCTGATTTAATTCCTTTCTTGAGACTTTTTTTATGCATTAAGGAAAATATTTTGAGCCAGTCATGATTTACTGGAAACCTCAGAACTATATTTCTGATTTTGCTCATCTCCACTTGTTTGCATACTGGACAGGATCTAACTTGACAAGGCATCAACTAAACTCTTTTTCTTTTCACCTAGCAAACCCAAATAATATATTTTGTGGATAGCTCAATCTGCTCTTGAACTCTTTCTTTTACTAAAATCCCTATGAATCCTTTTCTTCATATACATGGAACGTCTCCATTTACCACATTTATGATAAGTAGAAAATACGACTTTTTTGGGGTGATTGAAGGAAATAAGCAGAATTTGAACAGGTTCTCATGAAAAACCTGAGGAAAAATGCACACTGTAAACTCTAATATTACATGGGGAATTAATGCACAATAATTTAACAGTTCACTTATATATAAAACACTCATCTACTTAAATACCAGTCCACCTCTGCTGAATGGCAAACCCATTTGTTTCTATAAAAGCAAAAAAAAAGTCAGTAGAGCATAACAAACAGGAAAAAACCAAAGGAAAATAGAATACCAGAACACACATTGTAATAACAACTCAGCCAATTCAAACCAATTATGTCTGGAAAAAGTTTGTGCAAAGTTCTCCTAAATTACATTTTCTATGAGAAATTTCAGATTACAATTTTTGGCCTTCCACTATTCAGGCTATTGCCTTTTCAGAAGATTTCCCTCATAAGATAATTAAGAAGGGCCAAAGATTTACTTTAGTTTCTGTATGTTTGCAAATAAAATTTACCTCATGCAGAGACTAAGAATTTGGCTGGAAAATTGGAAGCTTCAGACTGCTTGAATAATTAGAAAGAGAGAATTATACTACAAATTCTTTCCCAGCTCATGTTAGTTGCTTGAAACAAAGAGAAGAAAACAAACATAAAGGAATAATTTGTGGGGTGGAGGAGAGTTTTTATTTCTCTGTGTGCTCTTGAGCTGCAGAACAAAAGCTGGTTCATTTTAATCAGAAGACAATTCTGTTCTAATGCCAGAATCTTGACAGAGCCTCCATTACTGTGACTGCCTCACATATGTGGCCTTAATTTGCCTTCATAATCACACATAAGCAAAAAATCCATGTTCTTATCAGCTATAAAGTTTGTTACTCAATTTAGATTAACTCAGGAATATGAAGGTGTCTGAATTTGATTCAGTAGTGTTACAAAGCAGACAATGATCAGATTCTTGTAAAATGAGTTTTATATACAACAAGGAAAACAGCCTTTAAATAAAAAGGAAACCAACTAAATTTTTTTCTGTTGATCAGAAAAGCATTATAAAAAGGTAATATTGAAGAAAGACACACAACTTCTGAAACTTTAGATGCTACACAGATCAGTAAGATAATATTTGTTTCATTAATATTTGGAATGCATTAAACTTAACACTTCATTATGCTTGTAAAGATAGGCAAAGCTTTTTCTTTCCTTAAAGGTATTAAACACATTTTTAAGCTAGCTGCTTCCTCAACCAGTATTTCAATTAATTCATGTCCAGACATCATTGCCTTCTTCATCAGATATTCAAAACTCAAGGTCCAAAACATCTAAGATAAATCATATGTCCTTGAACTTTTGTATTATAGGATATCAGGTTCTGATATCTTTACCAGAGCAAAAACTAATAAGAGCTGGCTCAGGCACTATACATAAATTATTGCTTTGATTGGAGCAAAATAATGCAAATTGAATAATTTTCATTCAGTAGACTTACAGTTGAAAGTTTGGGGATTTGTAATGTCTGGTGCTTTATTCCACTTGCTTCTACTCATGTGCAGGTTTAATTACTTCACTGTTTCATCTAAATCTGTGTTTTTATGGTGAACATTCTTTCTATAGGTCTGATTTTAGAACTAAGGTAATTCCTTATGTTTGCAAACTTACACAAAGTGTCTAAGGAAAAACTCACTTCCTTAAAAAAAGGTGTGAAAACAATCATTGTGAGCAATTTGTGAATATTGTGAATATTGTGCTTATCAGGGGGTTGGGGTTTTTTTGAGACATTTACTGGGTACTTAAATATATGACTGCAACACATTTTTTTAAAGTCAGCTTCATTTATGTGCAATGCAGTGGATAAATCAAGTTTATATTAGCTGTTAGATACTGGGAAAAACAATGATCCTGGCAACATAATATTAAACACTGGCAGTCAAACTGCCCAATATCCTGAATTCAGTATTTAGTGTACACTGAGTTCAATTCCACTTGGGCAAGCTGGTGAGCAGGATCCAAGCTTATTCGCAAGCATATCTATATACATCATAGGCACCTTCTTCAGCTTGCAGGCAGTAGCCTGTAGATTCCAGAAATATGGGGAGAAAGCAGCCTTACTCAATGTGCAAAAGGAATCACACTTATTGCTGAAATTCCACTATTACTCCTTTTTCACACAGTACAGTGTGAAGAGGAGCTGACTCTAGGGTACAAACCAGGAACTGCAGGACTCATCAAGCCCTCAGAAATCACCCAGTCCAGCTTCTGCAATGAGACAGGATTCACTTACCTGAGACATCCCCAGCAAATGACAACTTAATTTGCTTTCAAAACTTCCAGTGAAATGTTCAGCACCTTTTTCAGGGATGCCATATAGTATAGTGCCAAAATAATTCAAATACTTCCTTTCCTCTCTACATCACATTTACCTCCTCTTCCCTTCATGTAAAAGAATAAAAGAATACACTTAGACTCATTTGTCATGATCCAGAGAAGTCTACCTTTTTTTCCCTGTCTCTTCATTAACATTTTTCTGAAAATGTTTTCTCATCAGTTTGAGAATACTTCAAGGCACTTGAAGTACATGGGTTTGTCTAGGATTCCTCCAGATGTCTTTTTTACCCATTTAGATTTCTTAGAGAAATTTTAAAGATAAATTTTGATAATTCAAAGAGTGCTTCGGTTCGTTTATGAGATGCATTAATCAGCTCTCTGAACCTGCATGCCTCTGTGTTATCTCAATATTCTTTAAAGTCTTCATTCTGTACTTTGACCTAAATTTCTACTCAGTTTTTAAATTAACAGTGAATCTGGTCAAAGTTCACTTTTCCTAGAAAGATTAAAAAATAAAAGAATATTCTCCTTTGTATTATTCACTATTTTCTTTGTTATGCATCTTTTCTTGTGTTCCTTTCTGAGTTCCTGTATATTCTTAGACTTCTTAAAGTTTCCTTATGATGTTTATGTGTCTTTTTAATTGAAACTTATTGTCTTCAATTTTATTCCTGATTACTTTACTATTCCTTTATATGAACTTTAATCATGTTATGTATATGAGTTATACAATCAGGTTTTCCTTATACTTGTTTTCTGTGAGTGATATCTGCATTGTTACTTCCAAAATATTATTTACCCATTCCTGTAGAGTAATTCAGCAGAGTAGAATTTTCTAACTATCTCTCGTCTTGTAATATGATGAAAACTCTCAGTTTTTCTTATTTCATTTTATTTGTTATGAGCAAATGAACCCCTAAACTATATTTCTAATTAGAGTATAACAGCTCAGAGGTGAACAACTTCTAAGTTCTAAATAAAATTTTGCTTTAATCCAATGATTTTAATCAAAAAGGCAAAATGGTACTTGCCAACTATATTTTAGGAACTCTAGGAAAAGAAAAATGCTAGAAAGCTTAAAGAAGAGTTCTTCTTATTACAGGACAACACAACTACTGAGATAGTAATAATGGTTTATTTTTTAAAACTGATGAGTTTTTATAAAGATCAGGAATGGTTATAGGAATTGTTAAAATATTCTGGGTTGTCTGCTAGAGCAAAACAATAGTAATAAGGGCTTTTAATTTCTTTGGGAAACAAAGAACAGAAGACAGTTACTAAAACCTGGAAAAGAGCCTCTAAAAAATCTAGAAGGTCACATTTAATAACAGACTATAATGATATAAACCACCTAGAGCAAAGGCTCAGTGGTTATGAGAGCAAAATTAATATATTGGCATAAGTTTTATACAGGTATTAGATTTGGTGTTTGATGGATTCTAAGATACGGAAAAGATATGGAAAAAAGTCAAGAATAAAATTAGACACCCAAAACTGGCAGTTAGGGTCATATTCTACTCTTGGACTTAAATACATGACTCATATGTAAAACCAAACAAATTAAAATGTCTATCTTGGTATTTAAATGGAAGGTATATCTGATATTACAGCATAGAATAATGGCAGTGTGCAAGAAAAGGGGAATAAATGACAATTCCTCTCTTCTCTTGTCCACTTGTTTCTTCACAGTCATTTCAGCATGAAGGAATTTATCTGTATTCACAGTCATTCCTAAAGTACGGAGATCAAAGGACATATGTAGAAGCGAGAAACATACTACCACAGCTCTAAAGTTTCCAAATAAGAAGAGAGTTAAATTCTTAAATCTTTTTCACAATAATTTAGAGATTTTGTTGATTGGACTTTTTAAAAGTAAGAATACAAATAAACTGAGAATAAACACAAATATTCTTCAATTACATTGAGTAGCGGTGCCTCTCCAGCTACTTTCACAAAGAGTGAAAGGTCTGCAGGTTAATTGCTTTCCACAATATCATCATAACTACAGTTCTGCCCTACAGCTGCTGGTGTAGCCTCTTTGTCTGCCTTCCCACTCTTCAGCTACCTCAAGGGAAATTTTGCTGAACACTTTGGAGGTGAACATTCAAAACTGGGTTTGGAGAATGATGGTGAGTATGACTGCAACTTTAGGATTACTTATAAAAAATACTTTTTTTACAATCTTAGTTAATTCAAACTTTTGTGGCAGTGTTGCCTCAGCACATGACAACTTCTATCAAGCTGCTTATAGGGGAATAAAGAAAGTTCTGGAATCATGTGAATAATTTGACACATGTTGGACAAGTCCATTTTTTGTCCTTAAATTGGCTTAGTACAGCCTATTTGATGACTGGGCAGTAAAAAGAAAACTGAAGAGGCTGCAAACAGATCCAATATTGAACTAATTTGTGAATGGACATGAAAGATAATGTCAAGTAATTGTGTTTTGTTGAGAGCCCCTCTTAGCTAGGATATTATAGTAAAAAAATACTTGTGTGAAGGGTTATAACAGATGTGGTGGTGTTGTAGGGAGTTTAAATTCAAACAAAATGCTTGTTTCCCACTGAGAGCAAGCTTAGAAAAATCAACCAGCAATAAGAAAAGCTTTTAAATCTCAGTCTTTCTTGTTATCTTTTCTTGTTTCTAAGCTCTATTATAAAAGATCTGAAGATAAATTACACCTTCTGCAGTTAGAGAGCACCATTTTCTTCTACTATTGGCCTCAGCATGTCCTAAGCTACAGTCTTGTTTCTGCTGTGTAACTGAATGGCTTAATAAATTATAATTTAGGTACAATTCTACTGATGGTACTAGAAGAAATAGGACTTAACTAAATCCTTTCTGAATGTGAGATACTGGCAATAAAAAAGCAGGGGTGGGGAAAAAAGTATTTTTTTTTTCTCAGCAAAAGTAGACATAACTTTTAATACAAACTTGGAGAGATGAGTAAGAAGAATAAAAACACCTGCCATATGATGACTCTCTACATATATAGATTTCATTGGATAAATCTGCATGCTATATTTTTTTAGAAACATAATTATTTTCCATTTAATAATGGATGAAATATTTTTATTTATATTCCTCCTTTCTTCAAAAGACACAGAGCATCTAATTTATTAGAAGATGGGGCATTTTTTTTCATTTTTTAAAAGATTAATTAACAACTATTCTGTTGAACTAACTAGTTAAAAACCAGATTTTTCCAAGTCTGCTCTTATAACTACAAACCAACATTTCAATGTATATTCTGAGAGATTATTTCCATTGCTCAGCTCTTGTTGGTTTTGGCAAAAAAAATCACAACAGTCTGCTGAAAACAGCCAGAGAAATGAAGGATTCTTTAATTCTGAAAGTATAATAAGGGAGGCCAAGATTTTTGTTTCATTGCACCTCAGTGTTAGAACCAAAATATTTCTATTTTGATTTTGATAATGAGCACATGTATACTGATAGGAGCAGCAAGTCACACTTTTATTCTGTCCAGATATGTGAATCTAATTTTCCATGTTTTCCTGACTCCATGCCGAGACATCTACTTGCAGCAATTTCTACAGCCATGCAGCAGATAAGGAGGAAAAGGATAAGAGCCACGGTAGGGAAACAATCCATTTCCCCAGCTGGAACTGAGGAGATAGAGTGCCCTGGCAATGCAGCTAAGCAGTTTCTAGGCTGAATCTGGCCATTGTCCAGAAAGCTACAACTAGATTTATGAAAGCAGAATTCAGTTTGAGACTAACAGAGAAAAATATAGGAATGGGATTGAGTTGAAGGTTAAGATACATAAATTTGTGCAAGGTGCCTACATTCCATTAGACTCAATAAAGATTGGGGTCATCATTTGGGTGAATATATGGGTGTGCTCAGGGCAATTTGAAATTTTACAAGATGTTCAGGATAGCCAGACATGGGTGGCAGAAATGAGGCCCTTTCTGGAGCAATGGTCAGAGGTCAGATGCCCTAATGTAGGAGTAATGAAGTGGCCTTGAACAGTACCAGATGTTGAGGTTTAGGCAAGAGAATCCCCCCTCCCAAGTCTGCACAGAAAAGGGAGGCACAGCCAGCTCCTTTTCTTTATCTCTTCCTCCCTTGAACTTCCCCTTTCTCCCTCTCACCTTTCCCTTTCTGTCTCAGAGGAGCCAAATGGTTTCAGATATGATAGTATGCAGTCATTGTTTAAGCTCATTTGTGTTCTTTAAATGAGTCAAAGGTGATAAAATCAGTTATGTTAGTCTGTGCCCCATGGAGGAGTCATGCAATATCCTGTCATCCAAGGTGTGTCTGCAGTATCTGTTTTTACAGGACAACTACCTGAATGATGTAGGTTGATTTTGACTGGCTGCCAAATACCCACCCAGCTGCTCAATCACTCCCATTTTCAAGAGGATAGGGGGAGAAAATAAGTTAGAAAAAGTTCCCTTACCCGTTACTGTCATGTTCAAAATAGCCTTGACTTGGGGAAAATTAATTAAATTTATTGCCAATTAAAAAATTAAAGTGGAGTGGGATGGTGAGAAACAAAGAAAAAACCCTCTAAACCACCTTCTTCCCACCCTCCTTCTGAGGCTAAACACCATTCCTCCATTTTCAACTCTTCAGGATTCATTACTGCATCATTTTTAGTCCTGTCACAATTAATTACTTTAGCTGGCAATTTGAAAGATTCTCAATATGTCATTGAGAGAAGCAAACATTGTAAGCAGTTTAAATGTTCTGGGCCCTTGAGTGCCTGAGAGTGATTGCACTGACAAACATAAATAGTTCTTGAATGGTGAAATTTCAGCAGTCTAAGAGGAGAATAAAAATTTTATTTTCTCTTGTGTAATAGTCCATATTCCAAAATTATGACATTCCTTGAATAATGAAATACATTTCTGTGTCTTTAGAGTCTGCATTGATCCAGGATTCTTCAGTGAGTGTTAGTAATTTCACCCGAAGTCTTGGCCACTGCAGCTGTCCTTTGGATGTCTGGTTTAGCTTGCAGATACACAAAACAGTTTACCAATTTGTAAAAAAAGAACAGAATTTTATTTACTTTGTATAAAAATTTCCTCATACAATGCTTTTGGGCAGAAAGTATAATTTCCTCTCTCCATCTCTTAAAATGTTTTTGCTCAAGCTACCCTCCTTCTGGGTGCTTTTACACTGTGTGCATGCAACATCTGAAAATAATAATCTTTTCCAGGGGAAGACAAACAGGTCAATGGATCTTCAATTAAACCTTATAATCTTAAAAATATATAAAGGCTTTATTTTTCCAAATCTTTCTTGTGCCCATCTGATGGTATCTCATACCCAGAAGATTGCATCTATTCCTCCTGATTATTCCTCACCTGAGGACATAATCTTGATTTTTCATGTGATAATTATTTTCACAGCAACAAATTGTGATGCCAAAGATACATCATTATTTAGATTAGAGAAAAAGTATCAGAAACAGTTGAATTTGCAAAAATTGAAAGAGAGAACTTTTTTGCATGTAAATATCGCACTAATAAAAATGTATAAACAAAAGGTTTCTACCTTAACTTAAAATGGGATGTACTACTCCAAGCTACCTTTAAACATCAATGAGTTTTTCAGGTTACACACCAGCCAAAAGCTAGTGTTCCATTTTTTTGTAAGTAAATATTTATAGGAATTTAAATTTTCTTGAGAATTAATATATTTCTAATAATGTTAATTAAAAACATCCATAAATGCAGTTGAAAATAAAAGTATCATTACATATAACAACAATAACAAAAGTCATTTATACACTGGTGGCCATTTTAATCTTTTACACTTACACTGTACATATATTTTCAAGTATGGAAAACACTTTGGTATGTATGCCTATGGAACTTACTACCACTATACCATACATTTATAGTATATTTTCACTACAATAACTAAGGTTTCAGGTGGTTTTTCCAGGTGTAACACTAGAGAACATAGAACTCTTTCCTGGTAAGTGGTTCTGAAATACCACAGAATTAGGTGTTTTCAAAGCATAAGCAACAACAAAAATATACTCATTTAAAACACTGGAAAATATAGTCATGGTTGTGTTTGCCTTGAACACCAAATCATACTGGAATTTACAGGAATGAAAAAACTGGTTAGATTGTTGCAGCTACTGTTTTAAAGGAGTAACTACCAAGGTTCTATTGTAATCTGGCACAAAAACTCTGCTTAATCAATGGCCACTTCAAGCACTGTTGCTTATCAAACTGGAATAATTAATGATATGCTGGTTTTATATTCAGTGCCTAAGAAGTGATTCAGGAGGCAATTTTTTGCTTATCAAAACACAGACCACATTATACAAAGTATTGATTGACTCTCTGAACTAAATTAAGGAATGGCTGAATCAATCAGGATGATACACAAGTTACTGCCTTTCTAGTAAAGAAGGCATGCTGAGCATCAAAATACAAAAAACTTCTGCTATCTGTGGGGTGAGATTGTGTCATAAGGGAGAACATTTGGGTTAGTATTTTGCTATTTTCAATGTCATCAGAGCCTTTTTGTGTCACCTGCAGTGATCAAAACTTGCTGAGGGGCACCCCTCTTAAGGGGGTCTCAGGACATCCCTTCAATTCCCCTTCCTGCATTCAGGACTTCCAAAATGGATGCTACAGTGCCAAGAAGAACTGCATTGCTCGAATGTTAAGCTGCACCATATAATCTCTCTCTTTGAGTTCCTCTGTCACTCTGCAGGTGAGTACAGAGGATATTCCAGGGAAGGAGCATACCCAGGAGGGAGCCCTGCTTGAGAGTTACTACTAGTCCCTGTCCCAAGCTCTCAAAGCCAGGAATGCCAGCTTGGCGAGGGAGTGCCAGGACACGTCTGTATTAGTGTAGTGAGTTCCACATTTAATGAAAATTCTTGAATTCTGTGAACTATTGAGTGGGGGAAAATGTAGTAATAATGAACTGCAAGCACTTACTCAACTGACAATGGCGGCTTAGTTTCAATTATTTATAACACTTCATAATGTGCTAATAAATGTTCTGTAGTAGTATGTCTTGAAAATGTAATGAAGTCAGTAAAATAAAACCTCATTAAAGCATTCAGGTATTACTTCTGTGTTGACAAAAGGAAAAGATTATCTGTTTTTATAAGGAATGTGTTTCTCATATCTCTTCTGTGGTATTTGCCTGTTTCAATTCTTTATCAGCATTGTTTCTGACTTTTCTGAGTTTGAAGTGTATTATATTTCCCTTACTCCAAAGGAAATTTACGCCTTCTTTTTTGCTGTGCTAATCAAAATCTCTTGATCTGAAGATGAAAAAGAATTTATAGTATCTTGAAATTAACTTCCTCTCTCCCTTATTTGTGCCTGCTATGTCTGCCAGTTCCACTAAACTTTTTTTGAACTTATCAATGAAAGAAAAAAGTAGCATAGACACAAATAGTTATGCATAGGAGTGTGGAGTTAGAGCTAACTTTGTATAGGCATCACAAATCTAATTTCATATTTTATTTCAAATTTCTAATTTCAAATGCATTTCAAATGCATAATGCCAGGAATTCTTCTGTTTGAATGTTCAAGTCAAGATTTATGCTGGGCTGCCCTGCCTCAGGGCACTTGTCTTAATTTTCTAACTATTTGCTGGGTGCCTGGATATAATCTTGGAAGGATTGTATAATCAGTAAGAAAAAGAAGCTCTTTATGGTGCCACCCTAAAAAAACTTTAATGCAAGCATGGAGCAGCCAAATTCAGCAAATAGTGAGGATTAAACAGAGAGTGTTCTGCTTGCCTTTAGCACACCTTAGATTCTTTTTTCCATCAAGATCCATGACCTGATGGTAATTAGCTATACCTGTTATTTGGAGGACAAGGTAAGACATCATTTAATTCTTTAAAGCAAACAAACAATTGAAGTAAGATATAAGACAATGCTGAGACTTTCATGATGCAGAAAGTCTGTTTACAGTGAACTACAGTAATATTTTATCAGTTGGCTATACTAGTCATCAGTTTGTAGGAAATACTATCTGACATTAGGAAGTCCTGCAAGAAGAATATTCAGCACCTTCCACGATATAAGATCATTTTGTCAACCTCTTATTCTCTCATATGTGCATGAAAGTGTTCCCTATCAATATCACTGAATGGTTATGCTTTTAGTAGGACAACAAAAAAATGAAGAATCACATTCTATTGAGAATGCCTGTTGAACATACAAAAGGCTGCATAGAAAGACAGATAGAATAGACAGACTCCTCAGTAGGTGTAGGGCCATCCTCTTCCCTGAACTGTGCCAATGCAGTTTGGCCACATCTCATGACCATTATCTTTTCTATCTGCCCATAGTGCACTTTCTTATTACTCTGCTATCTATTAAGACAGAAGCAATAAGGCTACATAAGGCTTTTCTGCCACTTTTGTCTGAGTACTAGAGGCTAGTCTCAAATCTTAGAGTAGGAAAATGAGATGTAGATTAGAGCCTTGGTATAACACAGAAACGTTGTAAAAGTCTTTTTGTGTAGGTAAAGCTTTTTTTTTGTGCAAAAGCTACCTTTTGTGCTCTGTTAATAATCATGTTATTCATATCTTCCCAACAACAAATGAAGACGTTTTTGTCCACTTGAGAAATTTGAATATAACTATAGATTCTATGTGCTTCAAAATAATGTGCAATCAGTCAATAGAGTATTCTTAAATTATTTAGCAAATGCACAAAGATAGATCAGACATTTGATGATACTGGAAGCTCAGCAGTGGGTAAAATTGATTGAATGCACTTTGAGCATGAATAAAAGAGTTTATGATTTATTGACACTTTGTAGATTAATCTGAGGCCTCATTAAGCAATGAAACAGAATGGTAAACCTGATTTGAAGGAATGTTAAAAATGGTCCTACAGCAAGGAAAAAGAATTAGATCCCACTTTTTGACATTGAGTATTTTTGTCAAATTTCAGGGATGTTGAAAGGTAAAACCTGTAACCAATGGGGGAAAACCCGGTGTTCTTTTTGCCAGATTTTCTAAAAATTCTATTATTTCCAACTACCTAGAAAGCATTCAAAAAAGATTAAAAAAAAAAAAAAAGGACAAAATGGTTCTGATTTAGAATGATATGCTATTAATAGCTTAAAAATAATTAAAAATTCATCCACTTATGGTCAAATTTAGTATCTCAGGTTTATCAGTCCAGTTTCCCTTGATATGTGATTGTTTTGTATATTGTTAGATAATTTGAGTTTGATATGTAACACTGATTTCTTGATATTTGCTATCTGGATTTGAATTTTGTAACTTGAGGATTTGTTCCTTTCACATTAAGTCACAGGTCTATTTTGCTTTCAGTGGACAATAAAGAAAGAGAAGGAAGATTATTTTTGTGCTGTATTTGTAAAAAGTGCTTATAGGACACAGACAGACCTGTTGTCACTTTCCAATGAATTTTAGATATTAGCTTGTTTGCTCAGCTTGTACTTGTCCAATAGAAAGATACCTAAGACGAATCCCTTGTAACAAGTAATTTGGATATCAGGATCCTAAGGGCGGTCATGCAATAACAGTTGTTAAAAATGTTCATTTAAAAATAAACCTTTTATTGTCTCATAATGTTGTTGTAGGGACAAGTGCTGAAGCACTTTTACTGTGTTGATAGTTAAAAACCATCCTCACGATGTATGCATATATATTTATGATATACAAGAACATAATACACAAAATAATACCTAAGACTTGCACCCATAAAATACAAAGTGTGAGTTTTCTACCTGGGCTGATATATTCAGAAAGCATGAAGGGACAGAACATGACTCCCAAAACTCCAAGCAAGAAAACAGTAACTCCTCATATTTCCTTACTTTATTTTATACTGAATATTAAAAAGGATGGCAGAAGCCCTCACCGTGGAAAGAAATATTGTACAAAACCTTAGATTATATTTTCTTCTACTAGGTCATCTTGACAAATAACCATTTTCTTTGAGAATTTGGTGCTCTTCATTTGCATTAACAAGTGATATAAAGCAGTGTAATCTTTCAGCTTCTCTTACTGGAAATGTTGAACTCGAATTTGATTGGGGAAAAATGACTATCACCAGCTACTTCAAGATGATACAACAAAATGATATAACATACTGCTTTATATGTGGATGTTGTCTGTGAAAGAAAAATACAATAAGTTTGCAAAGACAGCAGTAAAATTGACAGGTTGTGAGGGTAATGTTTGAACACATGAAAATTCCGAAGTTCAGAGCAGTTTTTATTTTACTCAAAAAAGTTAGGAGGGATTCAGACAAGAGGAAGAAAAAAGCAGAAATCTTGAAAGACATCCCTTTAAAAAGTTGGGAAATCAATTAAACACAGAGGCTAATCCAAGTGAGAGACTGTTACAAATGAATAATTTGCTACTTTATGTGGAAAGACAAGTCAGGAGAAGAGCAAAAAAGACAAAGAAAATAAATATGGAAAAGATGAGTAAGCAAAGCTGTGAAGTGAAGAGTGAATCAGAGCAAGTTAGTGGTAAAGGCTATATCCAGGTATAGGATAAGGTGTCCTGCTTCTACTGGATTACATATCACTGCAATCCTCAAATTCTAAACCTAGCCTCTGGTAAAAGGCATTTCATTGGGTTAGTATATCAAATATTTGTTGCTTATTCCTGTATAGATGTCTTGGGTTTAGGGAATGGATGACAAAGGAGGACTTCACTATTTTTCTTTTTTTTTTCTCATTTCCTTAATAAAAAATAACTATCATCAAAGATAGTGTTGTGGTAAAACTATTAATATACAGGATATGAGAGAAATGTTTAAGTTTATCCTATCTAAAAGAATCACTTTTTTTGACTAAAAGCCGTCAGTGACTGTTTCTAAGCCAAGGTGACACTGGATGTGCCACTCCTATGGGATGCCATCCAGAGGAATCTGGACGAGTTCAAGGAGTGGGCCTGTGGGAACCTCAAGAGGTTCAATAAGGCCAAGTGCAACATGCAGCACCTGGGCTGGGGCAAGCCCCAGTATCAATATAGACTGGGCAATAAGGGACTTAAAGCAGCCCAGTGGAGGAGGGCTTGGGGGTGCTGGTGGAAGAAAAGCTGGACATGAGCTGGCTATGTGCACTGGCAACCCAAAAAGTCAGCATATCCTGGGCTCCATAACAAGAAGTGTGGCCAGAAGGTCAAGGGAGGTGATTTTTCCCCTCTACTCTCATGAGATCCCACCCAGAGTACTGTGACCAGTTCTGAGGTTCCCAGCAGAAGACAGACATGGGCCTGTAAGAGCAGTCTCACCTATGAAGAAAGGCTGAGAGAGTTGGGGTTGTACAGCCTGGAGAAGAGAAAACTCCACGGAGACCTTCTTGGGGCCTTTCGGTACTTAAAGCAGGCTTATCAGAAAGATAGAGATAGACTTTTTAGTATGGCCTGTAGTGATAGAACAAAGGGTAATGGTTTTAAACTAGAAGGGGGTAGATGTAGACAAGATTAAAGAAAGACGTATGTTATGATTAGAGTGGGGAAACACCGGAGCAGGTTGCCCAGACAGCTGGCAGATACCCCATCCCTGGAAACATTAAAGGTCAGGCTGGACAGAGCTCTGAACTACTTGATCTAGTTGAAGGTGTCCCTGCTTATTGCAGGAGGGTGGGACTAGATGACCTCTGAAGATCCTTTCCAACCCAAACTATTCTACAATTGTATGGAAATGTACTTGTATTATTATCCACTGAGGTCCCCATATCCTCCAACAACATGAGTCATCTTTTTCCACTTCAATGTTTGTGTCCAAAAGCTGCTCCTGGAAAATCTCAAAGAGGAAATGGGCAACATTCCTACCATTTGCCTGAGGCTATTTTAGTTAATATATCTAGATGTAATTCATATGATACCATAAATTAAGAGGAATAGGCATCTCAACAGTTGTTAAAATGAAAAGAAATGGTTTGATATTAAACAAAAATTGAATAGTTTGAACTTTACTTTTCTATGGGACTAAAATGGCAACATGATATCATTGAATTGTCAGTGCGAGGAAGGGAGAATTACACTGAATAATGATTTTTTAGGTAATTCTGAACACATTGTCTCTCAATCAGTAACTTTAAGTCTGTATTAACCTGGCCAGATCACTTCTGCCACAAACAAAGACAATATCAGCACTCAAAGTGACACAGACCGTTGTGAGACAAAGAGAATTCGGACTTCTAGATCATGATAATATTGAAACAGTAATTTAATTGTCATGAAACATGATGAAACGAAGTAATAATGAAAAGAATACAGAAGAATATTCTGTACAACACTAATTCCTGTAGAGTCAGACTTCAGTGTCCTTTTAGTGTCCTTTTAAATGTCTGATCATTTTTGGGGTAGAATTACTTAAATCTGTGATCCCAAGGTGAACTCAGGGAAAAGGGATGTTTCATTCACTTTTACCATAAAAACCTAATGTAAACTAGAGAAGTTTATAATCAAGCAGAGAAAATCCATATGTGCATGTTGTAGTGATTCAACAAAACCAATGCCCTATTCATGGCTATCTTGGATGGGAAGCCAAACCCTAGTCTAGATGATATTTAAAGCTCTGAATACCTTTTTTTAACAGAAATTATTGGAAACACCTAAATGAAACAGATTCTATGAGAAAGTGTTGGCATGAAATTGAATACTTACACATGTGAATGTTGAACCAAGAAGATCAGAAATATACCAATTTTTAACATATATTCTATATAAAACATTATTACACACCAGCATTGCAGCAAAGCAGCAGAAAAGAAAAGCAGAGATTACTGAGTGAAATCTACTCTCCTGTGATTCTTTCCAAATTTATTGGTTAGCTCTTTTAAGGTTGTATATGAAGACCTATTCATTAATTCTGTTTCCTTCCTGATTTGCACCCTTAGCCAGAGGATATCTCATCAGTAAATGCTGTGGTGCGTTCCGTGGGGGCACCGAGCATCCATCCGTGGTTTCAGGGGCTGCTGGGCTGCTCCAAGGCACGGGAGGGCTGGCGAAGTTCCTGTAGGGGTTCACCCAATCCACCGATGGTACAGGCATGCCAAAGAAGGAGAGACAAGCGGAGGGGCTTCCCAGATGGTTTATTTGGCACCAGGGTCGTGCTGGGCAAGCACTGGCACGGGGGGTTACAGTTACATAAATACAGACACGAGGGGGCGGGGGGAGGGTACAACATCCAATAGGGGAGCACTGTGGGGTTTGAATTTGGCCGGCTTTGTATAGGATTACACAATACAGAGCCCTCCATGGGGTGCAGAACCGATACCGAGGGGGCGGGGAGGAGACATAGCAGAGCCTGGCCATGAGACAGATCGAAACTGGCCAGAGCACGCTGCAACAAGTAAACTAGGTAATTATTCTGCATTAATTGTTCTATGTTTTTCTCTCATGGTTACACTGAAGTCTTTTACCAACATCATAATTATATAATATACAACATGTTGGGAAAAGATTTTTTTTCCTCCTTTTAATGTTTTACTTTTAGGTTTTAACAGGTTTATAGATATCAGCCCCCAGAGTTATGATACAGTTTTAATTTAGAAGCAGATGCCCATTATTGCACTGTAATTCTTTCTTGCAGATTTATGAAATCATGTTTTAGAGATGCTTTCAAAAGGAAGCAGCAGGAACAACAAAGGAAATGTTGGAAAGAAAAGTGTTGCTGGATACTGTAGAAGTTTTTTTCTGCTTTGATGGCAGAATCAGGATGCTTATGCGAGGGAATGGTAATCCTGGGATATAGCATATTGTGGGCAATATTAATATAAGCTTTGCCAGTATTTCTTGCTAATTTACTGTTTATATGGAATACACTCTTCTTGTCATTCCATGCCTTGCTTTCCTGCTAACAAAGTTTTGTGCCAAGAGTATCCTGTTGTGCCATGATTTTCTAATATATTGAAAAGTATCTTTAGGTTCACCAAGGGTGTCTCATAAATTGCAATAAAATGCACAAGAATGTGACTAAGACATTTTTTATTTTCATTTAGGGGGTTGGGGTGTCTTAGCAGGTTTTGTACACTTGTTATGCCTGATAAGTTAGGATTCTTTCTGGACTCAGTTGTCTGTTTAAACATTATATTGCCTATGTATGTACCTTTGCGTTTAAACAGAACACAAGGAAGTTTATATCTTGTTTTCCCCCAAATTCATCAGCATAGAAAGGGATTAGAAATGCAACATTAAATTGGAACTTGGCAATAAAAATTTTGGTTTGATTTTGAGAGTAGTCATATTTACATCAGAGCAAAAAGATATTAAATCTTTTTCCACGTTTATAGTATTATTCTGTGATCATCTGTATTCTTATCTGATTACCTAAAATATCTAGAAAGTACATCAGTCATTAACTCTAAAAAAGAAAGTATTTCCAGGCACACTTTCTGAATTTAGAAAGAAGATAAAAGCTTTATGACTCAAATAAAACAATCCAATGCTTTTTTTTTTTTTTTTTGGTAGCTACAAGCATCATATTTACTCAAAAGATTGTAACTATAAAAGTAAATATCTCTTACAAGAAGCTAGGACAAAAGCTGTTAGAGAACTGGGTAGTAAATAGTTCTGAAATTGTTTTCTCTTCTTCATTTCAAAAGCTTAAGGCAAAGAATGTTTGACCTTTTACAAATGGAATGGTTTCCTGCAGGTCATGCTGCTGTATTGAGTGCTGCTGGTCATGTGCAACTTGATGCAATCATTATGAATGGTGAAACTATGGCTGCTGGCATAAGGAGGATTTCTAAACCAGTGACATTTGCTTGTTTCAGTCCCCTAAAATTTGGAATATGTCTTTCTATTTCCTCCATTCAGCTGTATTGTCAGTTTTTTGACAGTTTTTGGAAATTAAATAGTATGATTGTTCTACATGACTCAGAAAGTATAAAGAGGTCAAGGATAGAAATGTAAAATATGAGCAAAAAAGCTGCTCTTAAACCTGAAATATCTACAGACCATTAGTTTTCACCTTGGCATATTAATGAAATATGAACGATATTTTTATTCAACCTTATATTACAACTTATGAATATTTTAATGAATGTCATATAACCCGTAGGCTAAATTTTGCTCCCATAGAGAACAATGGGAATTTTTACTAGTACTCTTAACAGACTAAGACTTGACTCCACTTTGCAGTCAATTTTTCTTCTGCCTTTTGTTAATAATTCTTGTTTGGATACTGGTTTCTTTCCACATAGCTGGTGTGTAGATAACTAATTCATTAATGTCAGGTCGGGGGGGGGGGTCATATGTACACCCCTACAACTATTAGGAATTATAGACTTATGAAGTACCTAATCAATTCTTTTAGGCAGTGCCTCTTTCAACTTTTTGTCTGTTTTAACCATAATTTTGTTACTATTACTCTAGACTTACAGAAGAAACTCACAGGAGTGAGATACCATATGTTACATGATCCTAACTCTTAAACTGTAGCACAAGTGCTATCATAATAAGCTCCATTGTGGTAAAAATAACTCCTAAGTAAAAGGAACAGGGCAAACCCAGGAAGTTTTTTAACACACTGCCAAAGATGGTTAGTTGAGTCCATAGAAATGTGCTGTAATTGGTAAATTTCAATTTTCTGTCATAATAGTTTAATTATTCACTAATTATTTTAAGAAGTGTTTTGTGAAACCACAATGACAGTTTCTCTGGTCTCCTGCTGATAGTGATTCAGGATTCACAAACTATGTGTCTAAGTCCTCTGAAAGATCCTATCAGATAGTTATGCTTAGAGCACTAATTTCACCACTAAAGACAGAACTCATTTTGCCCTTCACTGAAAAAATGTAGGCAGAAAACATTTTCGGTTTATACCACCCACTACTTAAGTAGCAACATAGTGGTTAGAGCACTTAAAAAAAAGCAGAAGAAAAATTTGGCTGTCTACAATCAGTACCAAAAGTACAATTTAGAAAAGGACACTGTCCTGTTGGTTTGCCTGCTGTGTTGTGGCAGTTTATGAATGCAAGTTTGCCAGTAGATTTCCTGCTGGAGTAAACCAAATAGTTCCTTCTAATAAGAAATCTCACTGTGACTCAGAGAATGGTTTGCATTTGGGTCTATGCTCTATTTGTTGGCAGCGTAGTCCTTGACAGCAAAACTCCTATAAAACCCAAAGCTATTATGCAAATTGGCTCCCTGATATACACTGAAAGTCAGGAAATATATGTGTGTCTCATGACCAAAATATAGCCCTGACAGTCATCATGTCATAACTATGCACAGAGGTATATAGAGACCACCAATCTCATATACATAGGGAAAAAGAAACAATGCCAGTTTCAATATGATGTTACTCCGTCTAGGGGTACAGTGCTTTCACATTCTCGGAATCAGCAGTGGCATGGCTGCTTTCCCCATGAACACAGCCCTGAGATCCACGTGCATGTCACTGTATGGCAATCCCAGACTCATTTAGTGCCAAGATGCCCATGTGGAATCTAAACGTGATGACTGGTCACACACAGTCTGTGACTGCTGCTGAGGACAGCTGAAGAATTTATAAAAAGGCTTTGTCTTTTGCAGCCAAGAAAATCCCTGTAGCTGAACCCATGGCACACACCAGCCCTTGGATGGCTGGTTTGTATAATAGGCTGCCAAACACAAGAAAGTAATGAACAACTTCTTGGCAATTTTGGGTGCTCTAGTCAACACTTCCCATATCCAGAAGGTTTGAACCTGCTTCAGGATGGCTAGCTTTGTCTGGTTCATCTCAAAGGATGATGATAACACAATAATGGGCCTCAGGTACTGTCATGGTTTCCCAGTCACATGCATGAGAAGAGCAGCAGAAGTGGAGCAGGAAGAGAGCCACTGGAATTGGCTGTATAAAAAATAAGTTGTACGTTTTTACAAAGGTTAAACAGAAATTTCCATCATGTATCGGGTATGCTAACAGTGCTATGCTATCCATTAGGTAGATTGATATGTAGCCCTTTTTCTTTAGATCATTTATGTTGTAATGTCCTTTAATGTTTACGGAGGAACTCTGAAAGAAGGATATTTATTTACAAGCTCACATAGTAGATATTGAAGACTAATCTTCACTAAAATACTCAATAAGCTAATCAAGCAACTGAAATTCAGATGGGGAAATATTGATCTCCCTTGCATCTTGCTGACCTCTGTGGTTTTTTTGGATTAGTTTTTTATACTGTATCTCGTAAGTATTTTCCTCTTGCATCATGTTTTATCATCACCTCAACAATTATATTTTATTTCCTGCTTTTCTTTTCTTACGTGGTTTTATCATGCCTTTTTCCTTAGCAAAAAAGTCCTAAACTGAATTAAACCTTAAATCAGGAAGAGTAGAAACTCAAGGCTGAGGCTCACCTGGTGAACATGATGTATACTAGAAAAGCCCCAGACTTACAGATACAAAGTTCCCTGGAGAACTGTTCCACCTATCGTGAAGCATGGATGTGACCAGTATGATCTGGTAAATGCATACCTTTGGCTGTTTGCACCAACAGACCCAGGTATCAAGACAATATGGATGAAGTTGTTTACTCAAGATCTGCCTTAACTTAAGGAGCCTCAGTGCCACTCATCTTTCCCTCACATACTTGGGAGATACTGTAAAAGCATTGCACACTTAACACATTCTTTATGTTGTTTAGAGCATTAAAGTTGCTTCAGCTCTACAAAGAATCATTCATGAAGTCTGGCACTTATCTTTTAAATGCTGCTGTGCTTGGTGTGACAATAGGTGTTTATATGTTAAAAAAACTTCCTTGTCTGTCCCTCCAGGAGCCACTCTGTCAGTCATGCTTGCACTCCTGAGCTGGGACCGAGGCCCCTTTGCAGCTGCACCCCCACACTCACACAGTCACACCAGGCTTCAGAGCTGGCTCAGCCCCAGGTTTCCAACAGCAGAGTCTCAGATGAACCAATCCTTAATATAATTTAATCTATGTGCAATAACTAAATAACAAAATAGCAGGTCGAGCAGGTGCCTCCAAGGAGGAACCCTGAACAAAGGACCCCCAGGGCTTTTATTCTCCCACAGTCTAAGCATGGGAAAGTCTGGAACCCTTGGCTCCTGCCAGGTCTCTGAGTGTCCCATCCCCTGGCTGTGCCACAGGTCCCCAGGCCCTTTGTTGTGTGAAGGGTCAGTGATTCCCGGCCTCTTGCTTCGGACTCAGGGTCCCAGAGCTCAGCCTACAGCTCCCACTGCAGCGGCTCACTGAGATACCGACACTGAATGGATTCCTCAACACAAATAAACATATAAAAATCCTCTCACTGTGTGTCTCATTGGTGAACACAGATGTTCTATTGTAAAATTGTAAAACCAATCACACCTGGTAGGTCAGGTTAAGACCACACCTGGTTTTGGTTCAGGTTTTTGGGATTATTTTTACCATTTCTTCTGAAGAAGGTGTTAGTTTGAACATTTTGATTTAATGATGTGGCTAGGTAGACTATTTGGTTAAATTAGTAACTACTTGAAGCCAGTCTTTCACCCAATATTTTATATGTGCTAGAGATTTATTTTCAATATTAAAATAACTGTTTGGGACCTTGTTTTATTTGTTTTCTTTTAATAGATTGCATCCTGATTCAAATATACTCTACAAAAACTTGTTTTAGGATGTATTGGTACTGCTATGGTCTAAATTTTAATTGATAAAAGCTTGTTGAGAAATGGGTGTGAATAATGGGGTGAATTATCTTCTATACCAAAACTTACAGAAAAGACTGAAAGAATTGGCATCCTCTGTGGCTGCATTTGGTCTGGGCACCTCCAATCTGAAAAATTAAAGAGGAAAAAATTAGTATAATTTACATAAAATGCATACAGAAACCTTAGCTATTAGTGGCTTGGCAGAGAAGTTTGTGAGTTTTAACCCGTACAAAAAACAAAAAAAACCAAAAAACAACAACAAAAAAATATTACCTCTTCAAACTTCATAATTTCCTTCTGCTAAGAATTTGCAGAGACCCTGCCTCAAAAAATAAAAAATAACATTAATAATTGATTCAATATTTTAAAAATATTTTCTTGTATTATTTTAGATTAACCTTTAGAGAAAATTTCATATAGTTTAAAAATTTCCCTTCTGAAAAAATACCATCAACACTTAAGAAGCAAATTTGAAAGGTTCTAACTTATGGCAACATCTGCTGCTATCAAAAACATCAATATTGTTATATATATTTTCTGGCACATAATTAAAATCCAAATATCACCACAGAGATATAATTCCGTTTACTTCTTCTAACTTGTAAATGAAAATAAATCCTTCTCAGTGGAATCTTAATGTAGGTTTTTACAGAAAATGCAGAATACATTTTGTTTACATCCTTTGTTTCAAGGATGAAAGAATAATTTTTCAAGTAACTATGTACAAACTTCCTCCTCTATGTAGCATGAGAAATGTCCAACTAAACCCCCCTGAAGAGAGTCAGGAAGATTAGGCAAAAATGATTGTAATAGTCTGTAAGTCTTTTTCCTGAAAGAATTCTATAAATTCTATAGTCCCTCACTTTGTTATTTTCTTTGATATGAACTTTGATTTCCATTACCAAAAGCCATTAAAAAAAAAAAAAAAGAAGAAGAAGAAAATGCTGTTTGCAGCAACATATTGGCCTAGGATTTGTGTTTGCTAATTATATGTAAACACTAGGAAATACTTCTTAGTTGCATTGGACCTTCTTCTAAGATAAGCATTAAGATTTATTGTATTTTATATTACTCAAAAGGATGCAGGCAATCTGCATAGATTTGCAATTGCCTCTCAAAACAACATGAAGAAAAATTCCACTGCAAAGTCAAAAAAGGCAGTCAGCTCCCTAGGTGAGCTTCTGACTTAAATTTTAAATTTACTTATAATTTGGTTTTTCCTCCCTCCTTTTGGAATACTTTGAATAATATATGAAGGGAAAATAAAGATTTCATCATTCAAATAGATTCCACACTGTTAGATTTCAACTTTTCTCTGTAGCTTTTAGAATCTGTAATAGGAATGGTGACCTGGTGTGCTCAAGTCACCTGAGATCTGTGAAGGTTTTTGGTATGGATTAGGCAGCATTAAGTGGCAGAAAACGTGGCTTTGCTATCTGTGAACTATGCAACCCTGTTTCACAATAGAGTGGGCTGTGGATGGCTGCTGCCTTTGATGTGTGAAGCTTCTCCTGAGCTTTCTACCCCGCTTTTCATCTTACACATGGAACATTGTCCTGTGGAGTTTGACAGCATAGATATTCATGTACTGGTATACTCCCACTGCACTACTATGAAGGCTCTTTCATTCCTGGTCTTCTGTTCATTAAATTGCTAAAAACCACCATAGCATCTCACCTAACATCCTGCTTTCCTGCTTTGCATTTACTGTATTTAATCTGTTCATTTAAAGTGGTAGGGTATGTAGTTGGTTGGGTTTTTTCCTTTCTCCAGTCAGACAGTAGTCTGGTGACTTTGGTTCAGTTGAGCTATTGTTTCTATGAAGCCTAAATTAGACAAACAAACAGGTAGGGAGGAAAGCTAAAATGGTGAGAAATATTTGCAAAGACAACACGTAAGACTACACACATTGGTTATGCTTTAATTAAAAGAAAAAAGGGCATCTTGAGGTAATCATTTTGTATCTTGGCTTTACTACTATTACCTTCTTTGGCTCCCTGTATGCTTCCTTAAAACACCAGGCCCTCCATTTTCCACTGCTTGTGCAATGGTTCTTCTTCACAGCACAACCTCCTTTTTTCTTATGACCTGCTGCTCTGTCTCCAAGAACATGTCTGTTCCCTTGTGGTACTCTGTTCTTGGCTATGGAACGCAAACAGCATGATAAGACTGTGAGGTAGCAATCCTAAATCTGGGAGATGAAGTTGTACAGGGGAGAAGATGGGATCCTGGTGGGTCTACTAGGCCTATTAAAGCTTGTGATTAAATTATAAAGGAGACAGGTATATCCATAGAGCTACATTTTTAGAAGTTACCACTTCTATACTTAAATGAAAAGAAAAAGAAAAGTGAGACTAGGGAAAAGATCTCCTCTTAGATGTGTGGATTGCTACAGAAATCAAAGTTGATTTTGCCAATATCTTTGCTGATGTTATATGACTAGGTTACTGTAAAGAACTTTCTCACCAGGATATTTTCTTGTGCAAAACTGCATGCTGGGTTTGGAGATGTTTCATGCAGAGATCCTGTTGTCTATGAGAAGGCTTTCCTTTTAGCTCTACTATATGGATATCCAGAGTTCATAAGTTACTTTCTGGATTCATAAAGCATGTCCTGAAAAAAAAAAATATTGATCTTGTTATGGCCTAAATCATAGAGATGTTTGTATTTACCATTCTGCTCCATTAGTGGCAACAGCAGGTTGGAGTAGAGCTGTAAGGTTTGTTATGGGAATAAAGGGATATGTCTTGAGTTCTGACTCCTAGGCTTGACAGATGTGTCTGCTAACAAACATCCACAGAGCATGACAGTTCTCACCTACCTTTAGGAAGAATATGATTATAGGTTTATTTTGTTGTTTTGAACTATACTTGGCTTAAAGTTCAATCTTTTTTTTTTCTTTTGGATCTAAAATGAAGGCACCTGGAGCCATAATTGATTCTAATATCTTATTCCCATTAATAATTAGAGCCTTTTCTGCTATCTAGAAAAGTCATAAATGCTTGTCTGATTGAGTTTTTATTTTCTTTCATCTGAATCAGAGATCCAAATATTTAATGACATGGTGCAAATATGTGTCAGGGGATCTTTAAGTTTGTAAACTTTGGAATGGAGCATATACATCCGTACCTGGAAGATTCAGCAGCACTTATTCATTATCCCAGGTATAATTATCACTTAGGATTTGAATGCTGAGGGAAAGAAAAAAACAGCAGAGGCACATAATATTTTAGGTATATTCTTATGAAAAAGGTAAGGATTACTTTTTGTGTTAGCAAATGCTTACAGAGGTTAAACATTTTATGCATTTCACAGGTTTTGAAACAGACTGTCTCTGGTACATATTTTGCCCTCAAGAGGGAAATCTGCATTTAAAGTTTGACCATCTAGCTGCTAAACTGCCTGCTTCTTTAAAGCCTTTGAGTTTGGTTCCTGTCATGTGCAGAAAGATGGTAACAGAGCCACATCTTTTCAAGTTGTTTTCCAAGGTGTGCATGAGGTTTAAAACATGTCTTGTGAGTCTCTTCACTGAGGAGTTAAAATCTGTAAAAAAACCCCTGATTTTAATAATCTCATCCACTATGCAGAGAAAAGTTATGTGATACATTTCAATTTCCAACAGTTTTTTACTAGGCCACCCAATTTCTTTCTGGCCCCTGGTTATTACTCTTTCACAACTATTTTAGTCTATCCTATCACTGATTCTTATAATGTCTAGTACCACTTAAGTAGGAAACAGCCAAGTTATAAGTGCTATTGAGTAAGTCACATACATACACTAAACTTAGACTTCAAAAAAGTATTAGGAACAGCTTTAAAAGAACATGATCAAGGTTAAGCAGCTCACATCTTGACAGTCCAAATCTGAAAAGAAATGTTCTGTTTTATTGGGGAGTATTTTAAAAATATAAAATACCATTTGGAAAGGAGGAAGGGTCAACCTTGCAATGTCCCTGTAATGCTTCTCAGGTAGTTTATATTAATGACCCATGTCTAACAAATTTCCCAATAATCTTGAATAGGAGCCTTGGTTAACTTTCTGTTTCATTTTATAGTTTTCAGTTAAGCACCATTTCGTTGAGTAGGATTATATTCTGGTACATGTAAAATAGCTCTGCCGATGCTTCATAAAAGCAGTATCTTCATCTCGTTTTGTGTAATGGAAGGAGGTCTTCTTTGTTAATTAGATGCAGCACAAAATGGATTGATCAAATTGAGTTCCAGATATTGGTCAGACATGACCAAGAAAATGCTGGGAAACTAGAGGATTTATTTTTCCAGATAATATGTGAAAAAGGGCAAGATTTTGTCACGCCTTCTATTTTTACAGATTTTCAATTCCATCTGTATTCATATGTAGAACTTTTAATGAAACTTAATTTTTATTGAAAAGAAACGGTTTATACTTTTTAAATAATACCAAATATAATTAAGTAATATAAAAGCAAATTTCTGTAGCTCAGAGGTCTCTGTAAAGTAATTTGAAATTTCCTAAATAAATTCAAGTGACATAAAAATTCTCACTGTTGAAATGTGTAGATAAAAATAGAGGCCTTTAAAAAAAAGAAAAAGAATGAGGTATTACTATCACAATGATACAGGGTTTTTAAAATGAAATTCTATTGGGTATTTTCAGCGGGATTCATCTGAGTTAACTTAGACATCTGCAATTTATTTGTCTAGACTTAAAAAGACAACCCAGATCACTGTCATCTTCAGGATATAGTGACCTTTAGGACCATACAAGGAAAATATGTACCTTTAGAGGGCAAAACACTTCCTGCAAGGACTAGAGTACAAGACAGGTTGAATGAACTAGAGTCATCTTTACCTCCATTAACTGTATGGATATCTGTACAGTGACCAATTTGGATTTAGGCAACCAAAATTTATATGTTCCAAGATAAATAGATTTCATCCCTATGTTCTAATACTGTGCTTTAAAGAATGTTTTCCATCTGTGTTATAATTTATTATTTAAGAGGGATGCAGAAGTGAAGTAATTCAGTCCTCATTAATCCATTCATTCATTTATTCAGAATGCTCTAATCTACTTTGTTCTGCACCTGCTTGAAAGTGCTCTAACGAAACAAGTAATTTTGGAATCTGCTATCTGTCTTGAGGTTTCAGGCTGAGATTTCAAGTTCTTGTGATATGGTGACTCAACTGCTCAAATTTCCTGTGCAAGCTCAGCCACAGAAGATATCCCAGAGCCCTGATATTGATATCTACTCTTATGCAGTTTCAGTCATTGAGACTAACAGAGCTTTCATTCTGTCATGTAAAGGACAAATACAAATGAACCAACTACTAAAATTGTGTTTCTACCTTTTGTAAAATCCATGTAGTCCTAGTGGCAAATGCTTTAGGGTAAATTTTGTTGTGGAAAAGTCAAAATAATCTGTGCTTTGAGAATTAGCACTCATTAGAAGGAAAATACGATGAAAAAAATTGTGAGAAAGATAAATACAGAGAAAATATCAATGTACACTTCTTATCTCTTTCTCTCATTATTGTTTTTATCCTGATTGGCAGAACAGACAAAGAATACCTTTCAAAGTCAAGAACAGCTGAAGTAGATTTTCTACAATTTGAGAAAATGAAATATGTCTTGACTGAAGACAGATGCTAACCAGGAACAAGAAAAGAAAAAAAAACAAAACAGAAAAGGAAATTCAATGCCATCCTGTTCTTAGATGAAGCCATAAGTATTAATTGCAGGACATATGCTCTGTTTTGAAAGTCTTGACCAGTGCTGGATTGCAAAAGGTGGTATCATGAACTTCATTTCCCACATATATGATTCATTGCTTTTTCTCCCTGAGCAAAGCCATATTTTTTCTAGCCCCAGGAAAATTAGACGGAATGCATAGGGGACAGTATATGAATTCTACTGCTTTCTCCTCCCAAAGTGATGAGAAAGCATAGTTATCTTTCATGTTCAAAGAATATTTTTTATTGCTGTCACGGTTTGATTCTGGCTAAGTGCCA